>JAVXUO010003007.1:0-100286 GCA_033065855.1 Escallonia rubra | reverse complement strand
GATCTCTCATGTCCGACACTGCCAACCCTGTCAAAGACACGCCACGCCGACAGAATGCACATGCCGACGTCCGATCTCCGCATGATCTTAGCCCCTTGGCCATTTCACTCCTGGGCTCTCGACCTCATAGGCCCCATCCACCCAACATCACGGGGTCACACTTGGATCATGGTTGCAACGGAACGTTTCACAAAGTGGGTCGAAGCCATACATCTACGACGAGCCACGGTAGGCATCATCGCCAACTTCTTGCGCGACCACATCGTCTGTCGCTTTGGTATCCCCCGGTGTATCATATCCGACAACGGCACGCCATTCATCAACAGGGATGTCCGAGCTTTCATGGAAGGATACAACATCAACCACGCTACATCCACTCCTTACTCCCCACAAGGGAATGGTCAAGCCGAAGCTTCTAACAAAACTCTACTACGGGTATTATCACGAATGGTCCATGATGTAAGTGGTTCATGGTCCGAGAAGTTAAGCCTCGCACTTTGGGCCTACAGAACCTCCAAGCATACAGCGACAAAGACCACACCCTTTTCCCTCTGTCTACGGGGACGAGTGTGTGGTACCAGCCGAGATTGCGGTCGTATCAGCCAGACTCTCCCTAAGCAGTGGGCTTGGGGAGGAAAAAACCAGAATGATCGCCCTTGAAGGACTTGATGAAAGGAGAGCCAATGCCTTACGCCGTATGAAGAAGTACCACGAACAAACTCACTAAGGCATATGGAAAGACTGTGAAGCAACGAACATTCGTCGAGGGCAACCTTGTTCTCCAAGCCGCCAAACATGTACGCGCCAACATGTCAGCCCCCAAGTTCACACCAAATTGGGAAGGACCACTTCAAGTGCATGAAGCCAGAGACAACGGCTCCTACTTCCTGCTCAACACGGAAGATGGACAAATCACGGCACCTATCAACGGTCGCTATTTGAAGAAGTTTTATGCATGACCAACAGCGGAGTGTTCCCCAGCCCTACCCGCCCAAAGCTTAGAACATTTACACAGCATTTTTTTTGTATATGCACACATGTTCATGACTTGTAACTTTTGTTGTTTATTACAAGTTCTTGCTTTATTCATGTAATGGCATTTTGACCCAAATACTATCAATGCAAAGATCATTTACTCACCTCAACTACTGTATGTAATGCACTCTTTCCTTTACACATCATTCACTAAGTCGCTTGCTATGGGCGGGGAAGGGGGAACCACAACGGAAAGACACCACATGCAAGATATACAAGCACATCAAAAGCTAAGCATCACCTCACAACAACTGCAGGTACAAAATAACCATATGACTGCTATATCAATATCAACAAAATGCATACATGTCACAGGTTTGCAGGCCACTACGGACCAATGACTACTAGCAAAATAAAAAACTACATCACATCTAATGTAAAGGAGCAAATAATGAACCGATAGGATCGGAGGTATACGTCTCCAATGTCAACCGCTGTGCCTGGAGATCAGACCACCTGCCACTCATCTCAGCTCGTCGACTCTCCTTCTCGGCCAACCGCCTCTCTACCTCCCTAAGCTGGGCGTGCAGCCCTGTCGCCTCTTGGGTCATCGCTGTCACTTCAGCATCAAGCACACGTCTCTGACCCTGCAAGGCAACCTCCCGAGCTCCGATCAAAGTCAATCCCACTGCCGCCTCAGCACTCTGGCCTCTTGATCTGATGTAGTCCGCCAACCAGTCCAACTGAAAGCCAAGGGCCGCGTAGGGCGTAAGCTCCGACAGGTACTGAGATATCATCGTCGGAGCCCAACTAGTGATCGATACTGCACCAAGCGTGACCAACCACTCTACAAAGGCCGTATACATCGCCCTCGAGAATGCTGCACCACGAATCAGGGCAGAGTCAGCGAATGTCTGCGGGTGTCGTTCTCTAACCATCTCCAGACGACACGCTACTGCTTCCGACAACTCCACACCCTCCCACGGGATCATGTCGGCCTGTACGACCGAGAATCTACCACGGGCCTCACCAGCCCCTGCGACGCCACCGCCTGCCGACTGTGCATCCACTGCACCAGAATGCATCGCTAACAAAGTATCACCAGTATCCGCTACCGAACCCGACAACGCCTCCGGAACAGGCTCTGCCGTCCGTAGAACAGGTGCCTTAGGCTGTGGGGATGGATCTGCAGTAAGCATATGTGTAGCAGCAAAAACATGATGAACGCCGGACGGAGCGTCAGGCTCCCTCACCGCCCACCAGTCCGACCCCTCGAACAAGTGAGAGCTACCAATCTGGCCACCGAATAGAGACTCAACCGCTTCGACCGGGACAGGCGATGGACTAGAATGAACGATCGGTTCCACGAGGTAAGCCGCCGCCTTCTCTGCTACCCCTACCTCCTCAACTACCCCCTGTCCATGGAACCAACCTCGCTGGCAACCTCGGCATCCATCTGCTCTACCTCGTCAACTGCCTCGACCACTACCTCTTCTACCTCGGCGACAACCTCGGTATCCGCAGCCCCAACATCCACAATGGTTTCCGTATCTGTCTCCCTAGGCACCTCGGCATCCATGTCCTCGCCACCATCAAAGCCAACCTCGGCATCCATGTCCTCGCCACCCTCAAAGGCAACCTCGGCATCCATATCCTCCCCATCATTAAAGGCAACCTCGGCATCCTCCGTTGTCTCAGACGACTCTGCATCTATGTCATCTCTGAGCTCCTGACCAAAAAAAAAAAAATCAGAACAACTTAGCACATGAGTAACACAATGATCGGAAACTGTGAAAAAAATAATAATAATAATAATAATAAATATATATATATATATGGTAACACTAACCTCAGACTCAGACTCAGACTCCTCCGACACCTCTCGCGGCCTCTTCGACCTGCGTCTGCCAACTGCTGAAGGACCTGCGCCTGTCCGCTGTGCACCACCCATCATACCCACTCTCAATGACGAAAGGGGACCCTTGCCGACACCCGGCACCCTTGGCACACCTTTTGCTGTTGCCCGCGCCCGCGGCGCGCGTGCTGTCATCGTACCATCGGGTACACCCGTAAGTAGCACCGTCATGCCACACCGCTTTGCAATCTGCGCTGTGACTAACCCTAGCCCTCTATCCCCAGCAAAGACGTCGACCTGCTGTCTGTCGGGTGGCGCCTGCGACAACCACTCTGACCATGTCACCAGTACCTGCTCCCACCATCGCGCGTACTCCGTCGTCGCTACTCCTGTCGACAACGTCCCGGGCCTTCTCCACTCCTCTGTCGGTACTGGCCACTTCCGCGCCCACTCCAAGAGCGTATACCTAAAGGCCTTCCTCACCTCCCACGGCGTAGTATAGCCACATGGGGGCTCTAAGTCATAACCAAAAGTCGTGGATAGTCGGTCGGGACTGTACCTCGCCACGTAATACCTGTTCAAAGCCGGTTTCTCGTCGTCATCAGTCAATACGGGAAGCCACCCTGGAAAGTACGCCACTAGTAGGGCCACCGCCATTTCCGTCAGCTCGGTTCGACTGTGTAGTCGCACCATAGTGTCATGCAGATCCATCCATGGAGGAGTACCGTACGAATAATGCATGCATGTATACGGGCGGGGAACGCACTCATCTCAATCGTCAAATATATCTGCCAAATCACACTTGGGCTTCTTCCCACCCCCCCAAGCATACACTTGGCCACCCGTATACCAGATCGACACCTCACGCGACCTGCCCGGCCGAGTCACCGTAACCCTCCTCGGCGATGGATGTACTAAGGGAAATCCCAAAGGTCGATAATCAATGTAGATCTCGAACAAATACCGCTGCAAGAACATCCAGTCTACATACGTCGCCACCTGATAGCGTCCGTATGACCTCTGCACGTCATTGGAAAACTGATCCAGACGCGAGTACAAGGTGCCTAAGTAAATAGGGGCCAGCCCGACGCGACCACCCCCTGCCATCCTAACAGCCAACCCGAACACCCGCGAGGAAACGCCGTCCTCCGGCGTACCCTCAAATACAAACCTACAGTAAAAAGCACGCAACATTTATTATGACCACCCCATCTTGTTCCGAACGCAAAGTGTGATGCATGGCAATATGACTACGTTAACTTTTCAAAGCATGATTTCTTTCCCAAGTATAAGATCCGACATTCTACGCATACAAAAACAATTGAACTATAGCATGCCGCATTACTGAAGAGAAAACACTAGAACGCGTACCTGGACAAGAACATGGCAAGGAATCCCGCCAGCTCGTATCTGTCATCCTTATAGCAAGGACCCATGCGAAAGTTGCTCGCTGATACCGACTTCTGTCCGGGTAGCGCGGTTGCAGAACCATAGAAGTGTTTGATCCACCCGCTATACGTACCCTTCCGATGGCTCTTTATCACCAAGGCAAACGCCTGCAGTTCCTTCACCGTCAACCGTTCCGCTGCCGTCAACTTCAATTCGCAAGCACTCTCTGTCCCGTGCATCGGCAACCCCGTCAGCATCATCACGTCGAGAAGTGTCGGCCCAATCTCCCCAAATGCCGTAATGAACGTGTGTGTCTGCGCACTCCATCTAGAAAGCAACAACATCAAGCCCTTAACATCCCTCACTGGATCCATCACCTTGAACGTCGCCTCTATCGCAGCCACCAACCCCAACGCCTCCAACCTCTCTGCCCAAGCCGACTGCTCTAACATGTACGTGCACCACAAGTTCCACCCCACCGGCATGGTGTTGTGGCCTTTGAACATCACCGGCGACCACGGTATATCCAGTCGTTCCACCAACAAACCCGACACGTACCTCGGCGACATCACCGGGGCAACCTCCCCACTCGGCGCACGAACATACGGCGAAGGAACCATCGGACTCTCCGCCATCGACGTCACACCCCAAGGACCCAAAAATACGTCCGCAGCCACTCCCTGGCCTAGCTCTCTCCAAAGTGCCTTGGGCGGGCATTCGGGCACCGCTCCCCTCGATGTCAACAATATATTGCTCTGGCTTGGCGCTGAATCAAAGCTCTTCGCCCCACCATCGAAGCTCAACGGCACCCCCGCTACCTCGACCGGCGCGACCTCGTCATCTCCAAACATGTCACCCGGCGCCGACGTTGATCGCCCGCTCGCTCCGCCGCGACGTCGTGCACCTTGCTTCTTCCTTGTCTTTTTTGGCAATCCTCCATCATCCTTTCTAGTGCTGTAAGAAGCATCACCGCGCACGCCACGCCCCCGGTCGGCCTCGGCGTCAGCGTCGGCCTCGGCCTCGGAGCAGGCGGCCTCGGCCTTGGCGCAGGTGGCCTCCGCTTCGGCGCAGGCGGCCTCGGCAAAAGCGGCCCCAGCCCGTCTCTCCCGGCTTCCTTCTTCTCTCGCCCTCTCCCCTCTTCCTTCTTCCCCCTCCTTCTTTCTCCTTCCCTTTCCCCCCTCCTCCTTCCCTCCTCTCCCTTCCCCTTTCCTCTTCCCCCTCTCCCTTCCCCTTCCCTCTCCCCCCTCCCCCGCCTACGCCGCGCCCGCCCTTTGCTGCGGCCTCGGCCAAGTGGCCTTGGGCGGCCTCGGCCTCGGCCACTTGGTCGGCCTCGGCCACTTGGTCGGTCGGCTTCGGTCCTCTTCCAACTCCTTCCCCTCTTCCCTTCACCCCATGACCATGACCCCCTCCACCCCTTCCCCCTCCACCTCTTCCCCCACTTGCCCCTCCCCTTACCTTGTTGCATTCTCTTTGCTTCTTGTGATGTCCTCAATCTCATGGATGAAGCTCCAAGCTTCTTCTTCTTCCTCTTCTCTCCTCTCTTTCTTTTCTATTTTCTCTCCTCTCTTTCTTTCTATCTTCTCCCCTTTGTTTTTTTGGCTAAGTCTTTCTCTCTCTCTCTCCCAAGTCTTGAAATCTCTCAAGACTCCCACTTAACTTTCCCCCCTAAATCCATCACATCAATTCAACTTTTGGACTTTTCCCCCCAAAACCCCCAACAACTCTTTTAGCGTTCCATGACTTAGCGCTAACTCCTTTCTTGCGCGCTTTCTTTTTTTCTTTTCAAAACCCACAATTATTTCACATTCATAACCCAACGTCGCTATCAAAATTCTTCGCGCAACCCATCTGCCGCACAATTTTTTCGCGCTATTTTCTTTCTTTCACGCTAACGCCAACGGATAGGTGTGTTACATTTTGTTTTCGCTATTTCTTTTTTTCTCGAGTTCACCGTTACGCTGAGATCGTTATCATTCTATTTAAACAAAAAAAAAAAAAAAAAAAAAAATATTTAAATTCGAAACTTTGCATATTCCAAGAGAATTTACGCTCCCCCGCGTTTCACTTTACTATAGCGATGTTTCCGCCAAATTCGAGCCCGGCATTTTTTTCATCAATTAATGCTTATGCGTGCGGCGCCCGCTCGGGTTGCCCCTCCGCACACACCGCACGCAGGGGGCTTATGTTCCCAACCCATCTTGGTCAGACCCAATGGCCCGCTAGGGGTCCCACTACGCGCGAACACGTCAACATTGTCAACGGTCAATTTTCCAGCGCATCAAACCGGTCAGTGCCCGCACACCCAAGACACGTGTTTTTCTCGCTTCACTTGATTCGTGCGCAACTTGGACATTTTTATTTCGCATTGACGTCACTCACGCTAGCGCAATCGTCACACCAAGATCGCCCAAACACTTACCAAAATTCACCGAAGGAGGGAGTTGGCCTTTTGCCTCGGCCTCGGCAGGGGCGGCCTCGGCCTCAGCAGGGGCGGGCCTCGGCCTCCCCATGTTTGGCGGTTTTCTCGGCCTTTGCACCTCCGCGGCCTTTACGGACGTTCGGCCTCGGCCTCGCGGGGTCCGGCGTGCCTCACCTTACGGCGTTGTACATCAACCTTTGCACCCCCGCGATGTTTACGGACGTTCGTACATCAACCTCGCGACGTCCGTCGTGCGTCACCTTACGGACGTTCGTACATCAACCTCGCGACGTCCGTCGTGCGTCACCTTACGGACGTTCGTACATCAACCTCGCGACGTCCGTCGTGCGTCACCTTACGGACGTTTGTACATCAACTTCGCAACGTCCGTCGTCTATCAACCTCGCGACGCCCATCCTCCGTGACCGCACACCGCTCCCGCAATTCCCATCGTCCGAAGTCGCGCTACCGCCGAATGACCCGTCACCGACGACCGCATACCATCATCCCGACTTTGACATTACTACATATTGCATTCATTATCTTGTTATGACACCCCCACTTACCTCACATCCTGTCTTCGAGTCACCCACCCGCGCCCTGCGCCATTCTCATGATACGTGCCCCGGCACCAAATATTGCTCCGCGACGTTCGTCGCCGCGCCCTCGCGCCATTCTCATGATACGTGCCCCGGCACCAAATATTGCTCCGCGACGTTCGTCGCCGCGCCCTCGCGCCATTCTCATGATACGTGCCCCGGCACCAAATATTGCTCCGCGACGTTCGTCGCCGCGCCCTTGCGCCATCCTCATGATACGTGCCCCGGCACCAAGTATTGCTTCGCGACGTTCGTCGCCGCGCCCTTTCACAACACATGCCCTAGGCACCAGGTATTGTCTCGTGCTATAAGCACCGCGCTCATACACCATAATCATGCTGCATGCTACCGGGATGGGCTCACAACCTTATAGCCATCGCCGTCTCAATCAAAAGGGGGGCTTCGGCCTCGTACCGGGATGGGCTCACAACCTTATAGCCATCGCCGTCTCAATCAAAATGGGGGCTTCGGCCTCGTACCGGGATGGGCTCACAACCTTATAGCCATCGCCGTCTCAATCAAAATGGGGGCTTCGGCCTCGTACCGGGATGGGCTCATAACCTTATAGCCATCGCCGTCTCAATCAAAATGGGGGCTTCGGCCTCGTACCGGGATGGGCTCACAACCTTATAGCCATCGCCGTCTCAATCAAAATGGGGGCTTCGGCCCCGTACCGGGATGGGCTCACAACCTTATAGCCATCGCCGTCACGGCGCAGGGGGCCCCGGTACGAGGACTCCTCGCCACGGGGACTCGGAGCACTGAGCTGCGACCATGTCCACTCACGTTACTATCGATCATCGACACCACCAAGACAATGACCCACGGGTCACTCCGGGACGGGAGCAGGTCGTCGGAGGGCATCGCGCCTAGTCCGCCTGACAGTTGGCTACAGGGGTAACCCTCACTGCTGTCAGGTTCTCCGCGCATTTTTTGACGCACCTCGTGAGATTCAGTATGGGCTTGGATCGGTGGCTGGGGCAACGGGCTTACTCTGATCATACTACCGCGGTGTGGTCAGTCTTCTCAGACAGGTAGAGCGACGCTGTGCGAGGCAAGCAACGCGAATTTAGGAACCGGCAGTCCGACGGAGAACCGGTATTTTGGGACCCCCTGGTGACGTGTCACTCCCAGGGAACGACATGTGGCACTTTATGACATAAGCACCCTGTTTCCTATAAATAGTGAACTTTACAAAACTCAAAAAAGGACTTTTGGCTTTTCTTACAACAATCACTTTCTCACTCTAGAATTTAGGAGCTCTTGGATTCTAGTGAGAGAAAGGTAACCTTGGACCGTAACTTCGGACCGTAGCATTGGACCCTGACTTGGACCCTGACTTGGACCCTGACTTGGACTATCGACTGCCAGCCTTGTTCGTCTTAGCTTTGCCTTCGCAGCACTGCCATTCCTCACGGCCCGTCTGAGAAGCCTTGCCCTCAGCCCTTACTCCGTCTTTGCTGTCTCCCACTTTGTATACTTGGAAGCTGACATGGACTGCAGCCTTTGTGGCACCTCCACGTAAGAAAGGACCCACTTTCCTTGGCATCAAAGAGCTATATGCGGAAGGTGCGTTGCCTTCACGACTAAGATGGCACAGAAGAGCGAATTGGGCGGGAAAGGGCAACAGCAGCACGAGGAAAACAGCAAGGGGATCAATGGATAGTAAAAATGTTTGAGTCGCATTGTAAGACTCGGATGGCGACGGGATTTAGCCGCAAGTTTTAAAGAACATTGTCAGAAACGGGGAGTGGCACCGATGCTAGATATGAGGTTCAGGCTTTGCGTCACTATGCTGGCCGTAGTAACAGTGTGGCCACGGAAAACCACCGCATTACTACAGCACCAAATGGACCAGAGCCAGACAATTATACCGATCAAGTGATTAAAAGCTGATAGGCTCAGAAAAGGTGGCTGGGGACACACATGCCACAAACCAATCTCTGGCTGACGCTGCTACTGGAGGGCCGGCAGGACCGAAGAATTAGGGCCAGACGCTGTGAATGGAACTGCACTCCAGAAAGATGTGAGTCTAGGTTTTAAGGCAAGTTGAACACAGCGGACACAAGCCCAAGACCTGACAATTTTTTGTCAACAGATTTATCGACACCGCCAGTTGTTGATGGAGAAATTGCCAGATGAAAATTTTGAGTTTATCTAGAAAAGGTAATTTCCATATGCAGTGCTAGACACGGGAAAGGAGGGGGGAAACTGGGGCTGAGAGTGGCCTAGCAAGCATCGCAAGATGTAGGTAGGCTTCGATAGTGACAAAAACTCCGCCCTTCACAAACGACCAAAAAACTCTGATCTGTCGAATCTGATGGCAAAACCACTAGTGGAAGAATAAGAGTGACCAGAGCATTGGGAAAAGTCTCAAGCAATCTACATAAGTTCCAGCAATTGGAGTTAGGGAGGAACAAGTCTGAGACCCGTCAGTGCTCGTTCTCTTCAGTGCGGAACCTCTGAAGGTGAGGGGCGAGTGCTGAGGCAGCCACCAATCCATCGAGACAGAAATGGAGTGCCCACTTCCAATGTGCCACTGTAGCCCATGCTTGAGAGCCCGTTGCCCCACCATTAAACTTCGCTAGATCCAGGATGCACGGTGAGGACTCGAGACACTAAGGAAACTGGTGCAAACAAAGTATTTACCTTTGAGAACCTAGGCAAGAAGACTATTGGGGTGTTCCAAAATCTTCCAGGCCTGGTTAAGCAAGAGAGTGTGATTGAAGATTTTAAAATCCCAAAAGCCCAAGCCTCCTAAGTGTTTTGGCAGACATAAGGTAGGCCATACAATCCAATGGATGGATTTCCTGGTGGCATCTCCTGATCACCAAAACCGGGCAATGATTTGATCTAAGTGTTTGCAGAACGCCACAGGGAACTTATAAACTAACATATAGTGCACAAGAAGGGAGGAGAGCACATAGTGGATCATGGTAGCACCCCCGGCTTTATTGAGTAATAGCCCTAACTAGTACGCACACCTATCTTGAACCCGTTGCACAAGACCTTGAAATTTTTCTTTGTTCTTACTAACAATATCCAGGTTAATGCCCAAATACTTCCCAAACTCGGCCTGTCCTAAAAGCGAAATGCTTGATGAAGTTGTTGCCGAAGTAAGGGCAAAGCATTAGGGCTAATCATAAGACTGGACTTATCCCAATTAATCTGCTGGCCAGACACTTGACAGTAGTCACCCAGCAGCTGTTTAACCGCGACAATATTCTGAGCAAAATCCGCTTGGACCCGAAGAAATAAAAAAATATCACCAGCATACATAATATGTGTCACCGCCGGAGAGCTTCGTTCGGCTTTAATACAGTGTATTTTCCCTTTCGAGGCCACTTGAACAAGGCCCATAGAGAGGACTTCAGCACACCAGATGAAAAGGAAAGGCAAGAAAGGGTCCCCCTATCGAATGCCACGGCTCGGCTTGAAAGGCGGGGACGGCGCACCATTAATGAGTATAGAGCAGGAAACGGAACTAACACATTGGAAAATCAGGTTCACCCAGAACCAAGAAATGCCGAAGCTCAATAGAACCTCGCTAAAAAACACATAACTAACCCGATCAAAGACTTTACTCAAATCCAGTTTGAGGGCTAGAACGATCACATTACCCTTCCGGCGCTGACGCACACATTCAGTAAGTTCTTGGGCTAATAGAATATTGTCTGCAAGGAAACAGCCCGCCAAAAATGCATTGTGGTAACACGCGATGATGTCAGACATGATGGGAGCCATTCAAGCCACCAAGACTTTAACAATGATTTTATAGATGACGTTGCACAAGCTAATGCCTAATGGGCTTGAAATCCCCGGGCAAGACTGGAGGACTCTGCTTGGGAATAAGGGAGATGAAGGTCCGATTAGCTTTTGTAAGCATGTGCCCAGAAGAGAGGATATATAGGACAGAGCAAGTGACAAGCGGCCCGATTTGAGGCCAGGACCGGTGTAGAACCAGAGCCAGGATACCATCCGGCCTCGGCGCTTTCAAATCGCCTAAGAGAAAGACTAATTTTTTAATTTCCACAAGAGCAAAATGTTGGGCAAGGAGAGAGCATTGAAGGGGGAAGCCAGTCTGGAAGGTTTGGATATGGAGCGCCGACGGCTGAGTAAGTGGTGAAGGAGTGTACAGCCGCACAAAGTGAGAAACTATAAGAGAGTGGAGAGATTCTTCATCAGAGATAAGGTGGCCCTCGACATATTTAAGAGAAAGAATTTGGTTGGATCTGTGACGAATGACTATAAAGGTATGGAAGAGCTTTGTGTTACGATCGCCTTTGTCAAATCACGCGATCTTGGCATGCTGAGCCCAAAAGGTTTCCTCATATTTGAGTAGGAAGTCTAACATGTCACGAAGAGAGAACTCCAGAGAGCAGCCACCAAGGGAAAGTTGCGACTCCTGCTGAGAGTAAGCCAGCTTTTGACGGGTCTCCGTGATCTGAGCAGGGAGGTTATTAAAAGAGCGTTGACTCCACAGATGCAAGGAGTGCAATAATAATTTGAATTTGCACATGAGCTGGTAAAGAGGAGAGCCAGTGGTGGGTTACGCCCAGGCCGAAAGGATAACCGGAAAACTCTGGGGAGAGGAAAATCACATAGCTTTAAAGCGGTGCGGCAACTGAAATTTACAACGGAGGAGTTGTGTCACACAGTATCGGGGCATGGTCAAAATGCTGAATCACCAGTTACCGGCGATGGCATCAGGAAAAAGGATAATCCAAGATGTAGAGGCCATGACGCGATCAAGTTTTTCATAGAGGAAGCCGTTCTCCGGGGAGCCACGGACCCAAGTGAAGGCTGGACCCTCCCAGCAAACATCAGATAGGCGAAAACATTCCAAAACATCCCGAAGGGATTGCACGCCTGAGATAAAGAATGAGTTCCGGCCCGACTTCTCGGAAGGGGAAAGGACTTGATTAAAATCCCCACAGATACAAAGGGGGCCCTGAAGAGGAGCAAGAGTAGAAGCAACATAATTCGAAACCCCTAGGCGGTGCTGCACGCAAGGGTGCCTAGAAATAAACCCATAGTAGACTAAAAGGTGATCCAGCCCTTGCCAAGCAACCAAAATAAAATTTGTGTGAACACTCAGGACCGTGAAAGGGCAGGAAGCAAGCCGGCCCAACCAAAGGCCCCCACTACAGCCAATTAGGTCCACGCCCGATTAGGTCCACGCCAACAAACTGTGAAAACCCTAATTTTCTAAAAATACAACCCACCTTAGCTACGACCATTTTACATTCCATGAGAAAAACAGCATCTTGATGATGCTGACGGGTCAAGCCCAAAGCTGTTCGAACTGTGATAGGTTGGCCCAGGCCACCACAGTTCCAGCAAAGTATTTTCATTGGAGGCCGCGGGATTGGCAAGGCCAATCCCGAAAGCTGAAGCACATGACCCAGAAGCAAACTCAGAACCCGCACAAACCAACCCCCCACGCTTGGCACCAACTGAACCCAACACATGAGGATGAACAGTGCAACCACAAGAATGCCGAGCGCCCGGCCTAACAGCAAACTCAAAACCAGTACCAGTAAACCCCCCACAAATTGCACAATTCAAACCCATAGCATGAGGGTGCATTAAGTAAGAACAAAAAGGACTAGCAGCTAACAGGGATTGATGTGAATAGGGATGGCAATGGGGCGGGTCGGATGCGGATCTTATTAAATCCGAACCCGCCCCGCTCGTTCAGAAACCCCACTCCGCCCCGCCCAGCCCCGGCACCGGGTCAAAAGAATGGAATACCATCCCCGATCCTAAGGTAATTTAGGATACCCGACCCCGCCCCGATCCGCCCCGCTCTTTCCTTACTCGCGGCTACAACCACAGTCTGAGCCATAAAAGAAAAGGCACAATTACTCTGAATACCGCCGGCACGCCTTACCCACGGCACAGCCGGCACACACACTCACCATTATCACCCATCACCAACGAAAGGAAAGAGACAATTCAACAAAAAAAAGTAAGAAAAGGAAAGAACTAAAAAAAAAAAAGTCCATCCAGTGCCTCGTCGTTGACGATTCGCCAGTCGATCACACCGCCTCGCCGGAGATGCTGCAGATCCAGCGCCCTTTGTAGCTCTCACGGACGCGACGTAGCCGCAGCAGTCGCAGTTGACTCGACCGCCACTACTCTGCTGTTGCGTCGTCGCTGTTCGGCATAGCCGCAGCAGGAGTTTCGACGGCGGACTGGAGATGGGTGACTAACGCGGGGCAGAGAGAAGGCGACGTGAGGTGGTTGGTTCGCGGAGGCCGTGACCGTTCGGCATTTGAGTGTTGAGACAACAGAGAGAATTGAGAGAAGAGAGGCAAAGAAGGAGAAAGGATTATTGTCCAAATTTATACTTTGAGATGCACGGCTGAGATTGTCTAGTTCTAGGGTTATGATAACAGCTAAATTTAAACCACCTACAGCGGGGCGGGGCGGGGCGCGTGTCGGTGAGACCGAATACCAAATCCGACCCGTACCCGATGCGGGCTTAAATTTTAAATCCCATACCCGCCGCGTAACCCTGTCAAAGTAAAAAAAAAAACCGCTTCTATAGAATCGGGGAGGGGCGGATATCCACCAGTTGCGGATCAAATTGTCATCCCTATCCCTAGATGTGAAGGCAAAAATAAGTGAGCAGTGGAGGACAACGACAAACCTGCACCACCGGTGGAATGGTCTGTCAAGCATCGGAGACATTTGGTAGATGGGCTAGGCAACGGAGGATCCCCTGTGACCATGTGTTGATGCTTTCGGGACACCTGCGAGGATACCGAACTGGCAGGAGAAGAACCCGGAGAAGAACCGTATGGTGGTGCTGAAGCGGGAGAGAAACCCGAAGACGAAGACGAAAGGACGATGAGAGCTGGCCAAAGGGAAAGACTTTGCAAAATAAGCCGCCACTCAGGATTAACCACTGCCGTAGAGGGTGCGGCACATGTATGATGACGCTTAGAAACAGTGGCCTGCGGAACGCCAAGCCCATTGCCAGGGCGTTTGAAGCCGCATAAACGAGTTCCACGACCTCTTTTGGATACCAGGAGATCAGCCAATGCAGAGCTGAGCAACTGTTTGCGCTTATGGGTGCCACTAGAGGAAGAGTCGACGACGAGGCGGAGGACAGGCACAGTTGCCCCACCTTGCCAGATGTCCAATCTAGTTGTGAACCGGTTGGAGCAAAGTCATCCCACTGAAGCATGAAATTGACCAAGCTGTTCTGGCGTGGATCATCCTCAGATGAGGAATCAGAGTACTCTGGCGCTCGTAGCACAAAGAAAGGAGACATGGACGGGGAGTCTGGCAACAGAAGATGGCCCTGTGCACTATAGGGCCTAGATGGACCTGCCTCAGCATTGTGTGTCCCTGCAAAACAGGCCGTGTGTCCCTCAAAGCCTATCTATATACAAGGGTTAATTACACTTATGTCTCTGAGGTTTGAGTGAAATTACAGTCAAGGACACTAACTTTCAAAAGGTAACAGATCGTGATAAAAAACGTTAAAAAAGTAACACTTATGTCCATCCGTTAGGTATCCGTCCAAAAATTGTATTTTTTGTGATGTCATCAATGCGTATTTTCAAAATATGACAATTCTACCCCTAGAGATTACTGTTACCTCTCTTCTCTCCTTTTCTCTTTCACGAGCTTGCTCTCTCTTCCTCTTATCTCTTTCTTCCATCAGATAAGGTGAAGTTATCTCTTCTTCTCCAGCAACCACGAAGTTCTCTCTTCTTCTCCGGCAACCACGATGTCGCCCCCACCGTTTCACCACCAAGCTGATATCCCCACCGTCCCACCACCACATCGCTGCCCCCACGGCCCACCGTTCCACCACCACGCTAGTGCCTCCAGTGACCACCACCACGCCCACTGCTCCCCAACCCCCCGCTGTCGTCCCCTACCCCGCCACCTTCCCATTCCCTCTACCCCACCCCGTCGTCCATGCCTTCTCTTCCCTTGCCCCGCCACCTTCCTATTCCCTCCACCTCACCCCGTCGTCCCCTGCCCTTCATTCGCCTACCCCGCCTCCTTCCCTTTCTCCCCACCCCGTCGTCCCCCGCCCTTCTTTTCCTTACCCTGCCCCACTGCCTTCGCCCTTCCCCTATTCCCCCGCTGCCTTCCCCCACCCCACCTCGCTCCGTCCCCCTCCCTTCCCCCACCCCTACCCCACGCCGTCCCCCTTCCTTCCCCTACCCGAATGCTTTTCAATTTTTTGAAAAAATTAAATAATATTGAAATTGAAAAAGAATTGAAACCCTAACTTGAAAATTAGACAGATAACTGAATAGCTTGAAACCCTAATTTTAATTCTTATTAAAATTGAAATCCTAATTTTAAAATTAAGGAGATAAAGGAATGACTTACACCCTAATTTAAAAATTAGGGTTTCAATTCTTTTTGAAACCCTGATTTGAATGGCATGGTAAATAATTTACCTTTCAAATCATGGGCAATATGGTCATTTTGACCATTCCGTTATGTATTTGGGTAGTCAGTTAGGTCAAAGGACATAAGTGCCTATTTTCCAAACTTATGGACACGCGTGTAATTTCACCCAAACCTCAAGGATATAAGTGTAATTAACCCTATATACAATGTGTGCAAATTCAGTGTGTGGGTCCCCTATTCCAAGTTATTCAGGAAAGAAAATGCTTGATGCCATCTATGTGATCTTTGAGTAACTCAAGTTTTGGTAACATCTTAACCTCAAGGTCTCGAGTTCGAGTTCGAGTTCTCATAATGACGAGTCATATTAATTACAGTTATAATTATTCTAACAATTTTGGTAACATTCCGACCAAAATTGAAGATACTCAACACCAACTTCTATTGGCACAAAATGATATTTCCTGCCCATTATCCTCGTTTGCTTGCTCCTACCAACTTCTATTGGCACAAACTGATATTTTTTGCCCCTTAGCCTCGTCTGCTTGCTCCTACCTACTCAAGTATTTAAGCCGGCTCCTCAACTGTGAAGAATTATTTTAGGCGCAAAAATCAAGCCAAGATGGTGCGGGAAGGTGATCGGGACAAAAAACTTTGACAATTACTCGTGGACTTCATAATCGTATTAATGGCATTTTTTATATTTCCAACGTCAGGACATCAAACTTACCATGACATTATAAAGTTTAATAAAAACCACTTTGCAAAACTGTTCTAGGGGAGAGACACCTTCAATGCTCAAATAGTCGATAACATATTGTTTGTTAATTCATTTTTTTGTCGTCCGTATCTTCTAAGGAGGTGGCTTTCTTGACACATCCATGCACATGCTGGACTCCTATTAGAGATGATCTAGAAAAAAAGGCTCTATCTTTCTTTGCTAAGGCTACTTGTTAGCCAAAGCAAATTTATCCTACATCGCCCCTTTTCCTCAAGAAAAAATAAATAAATAAAAAGAGACCACAATTACATTTCGACTTTAGGCAAATTAGTCTGTGCAACACAATTTAAAAATCAGTTTTGAAGGTGCTCACAAATAGACTCAGTTGCGTCGTACCCTCTCTTATTTCTCCAAAAAAAAGCATGCGTTTGTTGAAGAAAAAGGCAGCTCTACAAGCATCCTTATTGCTCAAGAATTACCAATAACTTAATTCGAGCAAAAAGAGCTGGAACTTTGGGATCAGCAACTCTCAAAATTGACACGAGGAAAGCTTTGGATAGATTACATTGGGACTTCAGTGAGGCTATCCTATTAAAGAATAGGTTCCACATCATGGATCAAACTTTTTATGCAATCTATATCGACAGTCTCTTATGCAAAAACTGATAAATGGCTCTCTGTTGAGAAAGATACATCATACTTGTGGGATGCTGCAAGGTGATCATCTAGTCCTCTCAAAAGTGCTCACCAAAGCAAAGATTTTTAATATATATATATATATTACTTGAACAGTACTGTGCCATCTCTAGACAAGTCATGAATTTTGAAATATCTTCGCTAGTATGTAGCCCGAACAGTAGTCCACAATGTAGCTATAGGTAACTGCATGCTTCAACATCCAGGGTTCAGAGTCACTGTACTGGCCGGAAATGTTTGCATCTCAACAAAGCAAACAGAGCTATCCTAGTATCTCTTGTTCTCTCAGAGCTCCTTGTTTATCATATGCAATCTTTTATTTTTCGGTCTATGTTTGTAATAAACTAAATATGATTTTTTGTCATTATTTTTTATCCGATGATCCCTCAGGAAAGGGTCTTCACCTAGTTAATTCGCTTCATGTTTGTTGACCAAAATCCAGATGAGGAAAATGTTTCAATGACGTATAGCTTAGCTCTTCTAGCAAAGACATAGCTGGAAGGTTTTAAACTTTCCTGACAACTTACTTGGTAGTGTGTTCTCAACTAAGTATTGCAAAACCCGCCCCTTCATATGCTTCTCCATAATTGGTTTTTCTTGGGCCTAGAGGGGTATAAAGGTAGGAGCGGACGCTATACTATGTGGCAAGTCGGTGATGGTAAGTCCATTGACATTTGGAATGATTATTGGATATCGCATTATACTTAATCTGTTATGAGGGGATTTAGGCAATTTCACATATTTATTTATTTATTATCTATACTACCTATAAAAGTATAAATCTTGTAAATCATTTTCTTCTGTTTATACCCTTCGTTAATCACTTCCATAACAATCTTACACTTTCATAAATACTATTATTAATTACTAATTTTGTAATCATTTCTGGTTTTGTTCGCTCTTTGTTATTCTAATGGCAATCCTACCCTTCCCTAATATTTTTTTTTTGGGTAATGCGTTTAATGAACAATAATACCTATAAAAATATGAATCTTGTAGATTATTTTATTCCATGTTTGCCATTCATTAATCACTCTAATAACAATCCTACCCTTCCATAAATAGTATTATTAATTACTAATTTTGTAGTCATTTCTGGTTTTGCCCTCTTTTAGTTATTCCAATGGCAATCATACCCTTCCCTAATTAATTTTTTTTGTAATGCATTTAATGAACATTAGGTCATAAATTTAATCTAAACCGACATTTACACATTAGGAAACAAAAAGTGTGGTTGTAGAAAATACACACGCGCGCGCGCGTGTGTATATATATATATATATATATATATACACACACACACACACACACCTATAAAATTATGATTGTTGTAAATTATTTTTAGACGATTATGTCATCCGTTAATTACATTTTTACCCTTCTTTTATTACTCCCTTTTAAATTTTGATGAAATTAGAAGAACATTGGGTAATGAATCTATTCTATAAATTAGAAAATGAAAAGTGTGATGAGAAAGAAAAACTGAACAATGATATTCCTATATTATTCTCTTTTTAATTTGGTTAAAATGAAATAAACATTAGATATTAATGAGAACTGTGATTTTTTTCTTGCATTTTTAGGTTAGCAAACAATTAACCAATTGAAAAACTGAAAAACAAAAAAAATAAAAAATAAACCTGAAAGAAGTGAAAAATCAATTAAGAAACAACAAATTGTTGGTTAAACAAAAATAGAAAAAAAATGAAAAAGTGTCAAATATGCATAAAAAACAAGGCTTAAATATAGTGTCAATTTGAACTGAAAATATATTCGGCTATTACAGTTGAAGTCCAGGTATTTTACAATTCTTATTGATGAAATGCAAAGCACCTGGTTTTGAAAATTACAAATCTTAACCATAAACCAATTTAACATATTACAAAAACAAAGACATAGATTCATTCTTTTAATTTCTCCATTTGCTTTTATTTTCAATAGACCATCAAACATTTCTTCAATTCAGAAGCTTACGAAGAATATTTCCAAACATTAAATATACATTTCTTCTAAACAACTCACAAAAGAAATATGAACATAATTGAATTATATTATTTTGATCCAAAAAAAGATAATATCACCTCAAACATTACTCTCGACTACATCCACGTGCAACGCACGTACTCTATACTAGTACTACTTCTAAAAGTCTTAATCTTTGTAAATCATTTTTTAGTCAAGAATACCCTTACATAAATTTGTTATTCCGTAAATACCCTTCAAACCAATCTTTATAGATTATTT
The DNA here is from genome assembly GCA_033065855.1 of Escallonia rubra. Lineage (NCBI taxonomy): Eukaryota > Viridiplantae > Streptophyta > Magnoliopsida > Escalloniales > Escalloniaceae > Escallonia > Escallonia rubra. Next base: position 81,006 of record JAVXUO010003007.1, on the reverse strand, counting down.
TGTGGTAAAAAATATCCTTATATAAATCTATTATACCGTCAATGCCCTCAGAACTCCAATTGCATCTTCTAGACGACCTTCCACTTCCTCTTCATTCATCATTTATCTTCGGTTCATCCCATCTTCGATTCATTCCTCCACTGAATGCCTGTAATTCTTCACAATCATGACTTTGCACCTACAAATCCCTAATACTCAAAAACTCTCTTATCCATCCAATTCTCAGAAGTTCATCGAATATGCGTTTAGATCCGCATCATCAATCCATATAATTCATAAAGGTTCATCGAACGTGAGTTTTAGATCTGTATCATCGATGCATCCAATTTACATAGGTTCATCAGACTGCGTTTTAGATACGTATACTCATAGGTAATTGAAGAGCTTTCACTATATAATGCTCTTCTTACTCCATTCATTCGTACAATTCGGCTCTTTAGTGACAATCTACAGGAAGCATAACTGGATAGAGGTTAGTTCGTTCTAATTTGTCATCTATCCAGCCCCACCTATTTCTTTGTTTTTGCCGATAAATGTAAATTATAGGATCTAATTAAATTTATTTTTCTCATTTGTCAAACGATCTTCCTGCCTCCTTGATAGTTGTCCATTGATTTTGCTATGTTTTAATACAGTTTTGTTGACTGCTCTCAATTTACTTTGTTTGAATTTATTTTCGTGCCGCTCAGATTTGTTGTTACCATAAAAAATTATACTTCGGCACTTGGAATTTAGAAAGATCAGCAAATGTAGCATCTATTGGCTATTTATTGCTAAGGATTACCTTTACTGAAAAATCTATTAACAATAAGTTTTCATACGAATGACACGGCCTCAGATAACAGCAGCATGTCTACCCAAAGATCTAACCAACGAAACTCCACAGAACCAACCATGGATGTCCTGACCATTCTTTGTTGCAAAAGGTTTCATCATCAACAAGAAAGTCTCAGAAGTCCGATCCAAGCTACTCTATACTTGTATACTCTAAGATGTATTTGCCCCTAATTCTGGTCATGGAGGTGGTAGACGTGCTAGGCTTAGGAAGGTAAAAAAAGATAAAAGCTGTGAGGAGAATGACTTCCTGCGTAGGGAATTGCACAAGGCGTGGAATGATCTTGAAGAAGTATGAGCAAGTACTAAAAAATAACTTGAAGAATTTCGTTTGACGGCTGAAAGTGATCTTGAAGATGTTCAAAAGCACGTGCTCAATAGGAAGTCAGGGAACGTGATTGCATTCTAAAGGAAGTGATACCTGGATATGAGGCGGTGAAAGAGCATTGCGAGGACAACTTAAAGGAACAACAATTTTAGACCAACTTCTTGTGCCCCATGAATATATGAACACCTAAGATCAAGTTGAAGTGTAGCTTAATTGAACCATCTTATGTAACCAGGAGTCACTTATGAATGTTTAGCAACCATTAGGCTTTAAGCATTATATTCAATAAAGAACTTCATTATATCTTTTATTTATTTCTCCATTATACTGTCTGCATAATTTGCAGTAGCATGCATCATACGAGGATGCTTTTCGGCAAGCGTGATTTGGTTGATCTCAAAAACAACTATTCTTAGTAAGTGTGGGGAATATAAGCTAAAATTGGTGCGTTAATAACAGCATTCCTATGTGCTCGATTTGATCTTGATTGATGGTGCTAAACTTTCATAGTGCTTAAGAAAGTAACATGCGATACAACATGAAGGAGTTAATTTGTTCATTCTTTATTTGATAGTTAGTCCACTGGTTCCTTTCATCTCAATCATCTGTGGCTGATTAGGCCACCCTTGCTACTACCAGAAAGGATAAAGATAAAAAAAAATTAAAATAAATGAATAAGAAGGCTCATCTATCTTGAATAGACTTTCTAGTTGGGCACCGGGGAGTGTTGAAAAGTCTTATGTATTTGTCATTAGAATTAATGACGGGACTGGTTTGAAAGTGTTCTAAAGTAGGATGTTGCGACTGAGATATTTCTTGCGCATAACTTTTACATAGTTCTAAAGTAGCTTTCATATGAAGTGTTTCCCCAACCCTCAAACCAGAATCAATGTCTTTTGTGCTAAAATTGGTCCTTGTGGTCAAAGTATAGATGCTCATCATCTTATATGCATTGTTTTATACTTTCAACTTCATCTCCCCGAACATAAGCTAGACTTCTTGTATTTGTTTCGCTCGTAACCTATAAATAACTGCCAAAGCAAGTTATTGTTAACATAGTTTGGTGATCTTAGTCTGCTGTTCAATTCACCTCTTTAATGGGAGACTAATCAAGCAACTCTTCTGCTACAATAATTTAGTGTTTGTTATGTAATCACTGCCCATTTATCTCTATTGCAAGTATTATTGACATTTTTTGCTGCTGCAAAGATTTCATATTCACTTCCCCCTACTGATTTTCCAGAGATTGCATTTGCAGTTATATATGAGCAATTACCTTTATTCTTTAAGCCTATTCCCCCCCCCCCCCACCCCAAACCCACCCACTCACACACACAAAAAAACTTCTCTTTTAGTATTACTTTTACTTTTGCAAGTTCCACTTCTGTGAAATTTTTTCAAAAGCCTATCGGGCCTGTAATTTATCCAAAAATGTAGGGCGTTGTTACTTTAGGTTTCAGGTAAGAAAGTTTCGGATGAGTAAAGTAAATAGGCAGTTGTATGAATAGTTAGTTGTCTTGGGCCACTATGGCACTTTTTGAATGCAGTTTTATTTGAGAAGAAAGAAGATTAATCCAAGTGGTCATGTTTATTTGTGAAAACTATAGGATTAATAGACAACGTGTGATTTCATGGTTAATTTCTTGACTGATGGTCCTAGACTTTTGTAGTGCCTAAGGATGTAACATGTCATATAACATAAAGAAGTTAATTCTAATTTGATAGTTAGTCCTTCAACTGAGCTATTGCTAAAAGAAATGCTGGATTGGACACTTTTTAGTATGGTTGAGGTAGTAACATTGGTTCCTTCCATCTCAATCTTATGTGGATATTTAGGCCACCCTTGCTACTACTGGAAAGGATAAAAATAAAAAGCCAAAGAAAAGAAAGTGAGAGAAAACTAAATACTTACATGCTTTTAAATTTTAAGAAGCTTGAAAATTGAACTAATTTGTACGAGCAAGTTAAAAATACAGGTGTCTCCTGCTATTTCTAAGGCTTGCCAGATCCATTTCAACCTTTCTCCTACTTGTGTGTTTTGTTTAGCTTCCTTTTAGTGCAGCCTTTTTGGTAGACAACAGGTGATTTCATGGTTTAGTTTCCTGACATGGCAATATATTTTGTCTTGCAGGAGGACTCTGCCGATTAAGGAAATTTTAGGTAAGACGTCAACTCTATTGCAATATTCTTCTATGTTAGAATGAGTAAGTGTACCATGATTTTTAAAATTATAACTAGTGTAAACATTAACCACTCTTCAATATATCCCTCTTTTTAAATCACAATGCAACTGGCATTTGGGTTGTACATTTTGATCTGCTATTTTTATAATTGAGTTTTCCGCATCTTTAATCATATTGTCTTGGATACAAACATACCCCTTGTGACACATTTATATGCTTCGAAGATGAAACTCTTCTTTTAACTTAAAATAATTTTGTTGTGCAGTATGCAAAGAATGGTTTTCTAACTAGAGTTAAAGGGTGACAAGATACACTTTTGTTACTTGCCTGCCAAGTATGATACTTCAGACTAAAGTAATTCATAATTGACTCTGTTAAGTACGTTCTTTCATTACACCATGTTTACTTACATATGCATTTATCTAATTGAATGAGTAAATTTTGATTCATGACTGAAGATATGGGTGATAGTATTTCTCAGTCTATAAGATATTTAGCTTAAAAGAACATGCATAGGAGGTATTTCTTAGTTAGTGCTTTATTGCTTTTAGAGTAAGCTAGAACCTAGAGGTAGCAAACAAAGTGGCAAAGATAAATGCAATTTCAGATTGCCATTGAGTCATAAGTTTAGTCTTTCTAATAACCTCAATGAAAGTTAGGATGCGTTGATATTAAACTTGTCTTGACCTCCACTTGTTAATGTTATTTGAAGCTAGACTCCTTCATATTAGAAACGGTTTAGTAATGGAAAATGTAGAATTTTATAGATTGTTTTCATGTTCAAATATTCTAGATTTGCTCGGAATTTTAGATTTTCTTGGAATACTGGCGGTGATAGTCATGCTCAGAAAATAAGTAGTTTGATAGTTAGTGTCTACAATTGAACAAATATGTAATAAAGCCAATGACGTTTTAATCAGGATGATTCCTTTTGTGTAAAAGTAGGTTTCTTCAAATGTTAAGGCTTGTGAGAACTTTGCTAAAATTAGTTATCTATTCTTTTGCATGTGTTACAGAGTACAAGTTGCTATGTAGTTTCTAACATGTTATCATCTTCAACTATTCCCATCATTTGCTTTATCAGGCTTGTTTACCTGTTTATGCATTTATCTAACTAAGGAAGGTTCATGTTGTCGAACTCAATCTAAAGATAACAATGATTTTTGTATGCAGGCTGCAAACTCTGATATTCTAAGTTGAGTTAAAGCGTGGCAAGGTATGGTTTCTTTATTTTGCTGGACTTATATAGTTTCTCAACACTTTAAATTTGTTGTGTAGATGTCTTTATTTGTATTGAACAAAGTATATAGATAGTACTTTCTTATAGAACTTGGCTACAAGTACCAAGATATGTCACCCTGAGTTAGTGATAGATGAAATAGGACTCCATCAAATAGTGCCACCACTTAGGGCCTATGCAAAGTTAACTATGAATTTTGTAGATTCATGAACGATGTAGTTGAAACAAAGCACTAAAGACTTCCTAAGAAAAATAACATCATTAGAAGGCTTACTTCTTACCCGTGACGTATAATAATTTAGTTAGAGATATTATCTTAGCATACAATTAACCTATGTTGGACGAACTACAGAGGGATCACATGCCTCTGAACCAACTCCACAAGCAAGTAGATATAGTCGATTAAGTGCCGAGCAAAAGAGGCAATACATTGATAATGTAAATACAAGGAGGATGAGAACCAACCCAGTTGCCAATGAAAATGATAACATTGGCGCTGGTAGTAGCGATAGTGGGACGAAAAGGCAGCGAATTGATTGGACACTTAGAGCTCAAGCTATTACATATAACTTCCAAGGTTGGCTTTACTGTTTCTTTCTGCTATTACAAAAAAAGGAGACAGAGAGAAGTGTGTGTTGCGATGTCTAATGTCTAAAATTTTTAATAGGACAAACACATCAACAATTGTGGTGCAAAAAGATTCCAATATGAACCTCCAAGCTTCTAATATTTCAAAGGCGAGGTCAAATTAGCTAGCACTAAAACTCCTGTTGGCTTACGCATTCTTTTCACATCTCAATCAGAGAAGGCGGTGGAATTTCGTGAGAACATCCAAGCATACAATAGTATATTCTCATTCACATCATTTTGGAATAAAATTGGATAAGGAACTTGCATCAGCAAAGAAATGGATTTATACATTTAGAGCACAGGGTCAGATATACCATGATCTCCCATCTTTGATCCCTACAAAGAAGAACCCTCGGTACTTTTAGCTGTACTTTTATGACAATGATAATGAAGTTGAGAACATAATGAAGATATTGCAAGATGTGCATTTAAGTAAGGATACAGTGAGAAAGTTAATGGAAGTTCAACAAGAAAATCCATATGCACAATTCCTGCGTAGACTAAAGGACTGCCCAGTGTTAGACGACTTTGAAATTCGCATAAAGAAAGATGTCAAATTAGAACAACGAGTTTACAATGTGCCAACGTCTGATCAAGTGACTGTTATATGGGTTGAAGGCAACAACCCTCATGGGTTGTTCGAACGAGATATTAGTGTCCATGCACACTCTGGACACAAACATAGAGTAAAGCATAACTATGGTTGTTATGCTATTTCATAATGGTGAAGTTGGGTGGTATCAAAACATCAAGAGGGATAAAATGAAAAAAGCTGAGAAAACAGTAAAGAACTTACGTCCTCATATACATCAGTAGAAGAGATATTTGTGCGCGAGAAAAAAGGCAAGCATTACGTCCTCATATACATCATTTGCTTTTATGAACACCGCACCAACTGAAAACAAACAATACTTAATAATAGCTTTCTACTGAATTTAGGCGTCGTGAAAGAAGAATCTAGGAATGTATCATGTAGAGAATACTACTGTCACAAGCTCCAGGTTTGAAAATCTGACCCATCGGTTCTCTTATTAGCAGGACATTTGTTAGAACAATATGCAGTTGATATGTATATAAAGTTGGAAACAACTAGGTTGGACTTCCATCGGGCAAGACAGTCTGACCTTCGTTCAGAGTTGTACCAAGTAATTGTCGACTGTGTCATAACGGGAGAAACTAGAGGTAGTGAAGTTGGAAAACATGTAGTACTTCCCGCATCTTTTGTTGGGGGCCGAGGGACATGCGTCGTAGGTATTTTGATGCGATGGCTTTGGTCTAACGATTAGGAAGCTTGTTTTGTTTCTTATAATGACGTGTAATCCTGAGTGGGATGAGATTATCGATGAACTACATGAAGGTCAAAAACCTCAGGATCAACATGATTTGACTGCATGCATGTTTTGAGTAAAGCTTCAAGACCTTACAGAACAACTTTTTAAGAATGAGATATTCGGTAAAGTAGAGGCCGACATTAACATGATTGAGTTTCAAAAAATAGGTCTTCCACACACACATATATCATTTAGTGATTGAGTTTCAAGTATCTTTATAAGTACATTTACAAAGGACACGATAAAGTTGCGGTGCATATATCATTTAGTGAGGGAGAGAACTTTATTAACGAGATTCAACAGTTCCAAGATGGGAGATGGGTATTTGTGCCAGAGGCAATGTGGAGGATATTTGAATTCAACCTCAATGAAATGTCTCCGGTAGTGATAAACTTGCAATTGCTCCTTCCAAACAGACAATGCGTTACCTATTGGAAAAATCAAAACCTAAAACATGTGGCTTCATGGGATCACGTCTCAAGAACGATGCTCACAGAATTTTTCAAGATGAATTCGACTAACGAGAAAGCAAAAGCAAAAGCAAAGAAGCTTCTCTATTGCGAGTTTCCTGAACATTTTGTATGGGATAAAAATGGCAGATTCTGGAGAGAAAGGAAAAAATGAGGTGTCATTGGTCGTATCAATGGAGCTAATCCAAGAGAAGGGGAGAGATATTATTGGAGGTTACTGCTTAATCATGTTCGAGGACCTAAGTCGTTTGAGGATTTATTAACAGTTAATGGAGTGCAATGCCAAACATTCAAAGAGTCGGCCCAAAAAAGGGGCTTGCTAGATTAATACCAAAGCATAATAGATTGCCTTAATGAAGCGGTAACTTTTCAAATGCCATATGCTCTACGCCGATTATTTGCTACCCTCTTGGTACACTGCGAACCATCTGAAGTAAGGAACTTATGGGATACTTACTTTGAACCTATGTCTGATGATTTTAGAAAAGACCAAGCAAATTCTGTTGATTCCCAAATTTCTTTGACACTACAAAGCATCAACTCATTTTTAGAAAGTATGGGAAAGAGAATTGAAGACTATGACCTGCCTCATTTGATTCCTAGCTCCTCTAAGTATGAAAACTCGCACTCAAGAGAAATAAGAGATGAGCTAAATGTAAAAATTCCCAGCGAGGACCTTGATGCTTCATCAAAGTTAAATGATGAACAATATGCAGCATACACAACTATATTGGAACGAATAAGTTCCAATACAAGTGGTGTCTTCTTTGTTAATGGACGTGGAGGGACGAGGAAATCATATTTGTACCGTGCGCTGCTCGCACAAATTAGATCAAAAGGACTGATAGCCTTAGCAACTGTAATTATGCCTAGTGGAACAACGGCGCATTTAACACTCAAAATTCCGATTGCTGTCAATGAAACAAGCTTGTGCGACATACCGAAGCAAAGTGCCACTACTGAGCTAATACGAAAAGCAAAGCTCATCATTTGGGATGAAGCACCAATGGCTAAGTGTTTTAAAATTGAGACAGTAGACTGAATCTTCAGAGATATAATGAACAATCAGGAACCATTTGGCGGAAAAGTTATAGTCTTCGAAGGAGACTTTTGATAGGCATTTTACCAGTTGTACCTCGAGGAACAAGAGCGGAAACAATTGGTGCAAGCCTTGTTAGATCATATTGGTGACACAAAATGGAAAAGCTAAGACTGACAAAGAATATGCAAGCATGACACGAGAAGACAAACATTTTGGTGAATTTCTTCTTAGAGTTGGAAATGGGGAGCAACTTGTGAACGGTGATGACTTGATTACTTTTTCAGATCAGATGGTGATAAAATGTGAAGATAATAACAACCCAGAAGAGAATTTACTAAAAGAAAATTTCCATTCATTGAAGAACAATTTTCATTATGTGGAGTATATGAAGGAACATGCAATATTGGCCACGACAAATGAAAATGTAGACATGTTGAACGAGCGGCTAATCAAGATATTCTCAGGCGATGAAAAGACCTTTTATAGATTCGATGAAGCAGTTGATGACTCGAACCACTACTATCAAGAAGAGTTCCTCAACACACTGATGCCCAACTGACTCCCTCCTCATAAGTTAGTACTCAAACAAAATAGTCTGATTATATTGTTGAGAAACTTAGACCCATCGAATGGCTTATGCAATGGTGCAAGGATGGTTTGTAGAGACTTAAGAGACTACTTCATCAATGCAGATATTACAGTTAGACAGCATGCAGGCAAGGAAGTGTTATTATGCCCGAATACCCCTTTCTCCTGCTGAAAATGAGGTTTATCCATTTTAGTTTAGACGAAAGCAATTCCCCCGTCTGACTCTGTTTTGCTACGACAATTAATAAAGCACAAGGACAAACAATACCATATGTTGGGGTTTATCTCCCGCAACCAGTTTTCTCTCATGGACAACTATTTGTTGCTCTGTCTCGAGGTACTTGCATGTCTACCACAAAAGTTCTAGCAAAGCAAGAAGTTTCAAAGAAGAAAAATAGATGTACACTAAGAATGTTGTATATAAAGAGGTTTTCTCATCATAGAGGTAACTTTTGCAATGACATTTGCATCTAATCTCATAGTTTACACATCGTTTTGAAATATTATATTTATGTATCCATTGCATCTTTGCTTTTAGTTTATGCACGTTAGATATAATGCATGTAATTATAAGTCTAACTACCATTTTTATTTGGATTTATAAACAGCGACAATGTCTACTAATGAAGCGTGTAAGCATGACATTGTACCCATTAGAGAACTGCAAAAGTATCAAAAGGAATGGACACTAAAAGTAGTTCTTTTGAGGGGTAGCTCTCTCGAAACATTAAAAACCCGGAAATGATTGGAAGAAATGTGAAAAATGATAGTCGCTGACGAGGAGGTATGAATTATTTTACACGTAATATAGATTGAATGTAATACACTATATCGTTGCTATGATATAATTCATATTTACTCTACTTTCATCTGCCTAAAATTGCTTGAGAATTATGGACTAACATATCTTGCTAAATTTTTTTTAATTTTAAAAAGTTAAAGTTTTGAATACTAAAAGTTTTAATAATAAAAACTCCAGGCAACAAGAATACAAGCAATCATGTTCAATGATGTTGTTGCAAAGTTCAAAGGACATATTGAAAAGGAAAAGACCTATATTGTATCTAACGGGGTCGTAAAGCCGACCAACCCCAAATTCACTAATGTTCATCCAGATTTGGAGTTGTCGTTTAATGTAGCAACCAACATTGTGGAAGCCCCATCTCCAGTAGCCATGGTCAACGTACTAAAGGATTTTGTGTCAATTCATGAAGTTATTCAGTAAGTTCAGTAATAAATTACTAGATATTTGTTTGTCAGTTTTAACTAATGTATACATTGTGACACACAACGTTGTCTCTAGATGTTTTGGCAGTTGTGGTTGATGCAAAGGTTTTATCTACCGTTAGGAGGAATGCTGATGGCGTGCTGCATAAGAAGCGAGGTATAGTCATAATCGACAAAGAGTATTGAAATAACATAAATTCTCATCACGGTTTAGATGCATCAGAAGCACGCACAATGGCTGACTTGATATTCATTCTTACATGATCAACTTTTGCCGTTATGGGGTGACTTGACAATACACGAAGGGGAGAAGTTCAAGATAAAATTGCTGATCAACCAATTATTGCATTAACAAACATAAGAAGAACTACATATGAAGGTATATATTGTTTGAATCCCGACACTAGATGCTGCTTAAAGCAACATATTTTACCTAATACTTTAGATTTGAATTTTCGTGGGGGGTTTCACAGCTATCGGTATCTTTATATCCCCAATACAAGTTAATCCTGACATCCATGAATTAAACGCAATTGGAAACTGGTAATATATACCATGTCTTTTGTTGGATCAAATAATACCGACGATGCTCCAAACCCAAAAAATTGGTGTGTAAAGCTACATCTTTTCTCATCTAGGTTAGAAAAAGACTATCCTTCTATGTCGACGGCAGGGAAGTTGAGAGATGCAATGGCTGTAAGCCTGGAAGACATATTGAAGTGTGCACCAATTACATCTCAGGTATTACCAAAAGAAAATATTCCTCTACTCCATTCTCTTAGTAATCCATACACTAATAGTCACTATTTACAAAAATTATATTGCTCCTTTAAAGCAACAATTTTGAGAATAGAGAACAGAGATTACCCTTGGCTTGATGCTTGCAACAAATGTGGTAAGAAAGTTACCATAACTGAAGAACAAGGAACCTGTGCATTTTGTCCGAACATTCAGGAAATAGCTTATGAGCCAAGGTAAATTTAATTCCTATAAATTTTTTTTTTTGCCAACTATATATTCGTTACATTACTTCTTTGCTAAACCAGGTACATACTTAAGATTGTCGTGGTTGATGAAGGAAAAAGTGCAATCCTCACTTTATTTGATGCAACGGGTTGCAACGTTGCAAAATTCAAACAATCTAGAAAAGAGGTACGAGACAACCCATTATGTAAAGGTTGTGTTCTTTTGAATTATAGTGTACCTAACTTAAAAGAGAAAAAACACCTGCAGAATGGCATGAAGTGTAAAATGTTGAGAAGTATTCTCTCTTCTCAGCACCAAGTGTTTATATCATACTATAGAGCTCTTATTCATTCTCCCTTGACATGAGATCGTAGCAAATTCACAAGGCAGTCCAAAGAGTACAAAAGGGCCACCATACCTTAGGTTTCAAAGTGCTGCTATCCAAAAGGTCTTATTGTTTTGCTTCTTTTGACAATTTCTTAAACAAAAAACAGAATCAGTTCAGTTTACCCATTTCAGTTTACAACTCGAGTGATCATTGGTTTAATAAAATAGAGGGAATTTTCTTTGCAAAGTCTCAACACACACACAGCCTCTCTACTAATTAGGATTCTTTGGGTGTATATCTTGTATCACTGTTAGGGCCAACTAGCACTGGGTACTCAAAAAAATGTTACAGTAACGTATGACATTTATTTTGACACATAAGTAACATCAACATTTCGTAATCAAAGCAATACTCAACTTTCGCGTACAAGTATTTTCTCACCCCATGTCCACCACAATACCTTCCATCTAATTGTAATCTACTTGGGTCTTGACTTTTTTAATACCCCCCACCCACATGTTAGTATTTCCTCGCTCCATGTCCACTACGATATTTTCGATCGGGTTGTAATCTATCTAAACTATATTTAGTTTTCTATAAAGAAGACTCCATGTTTGATACTCCCTCCATCCTTGAAAATTTAATTTGATTTTTTTTTGGGCCATCTCACAAAAATTGATCACTTCTAAATTAAGAAAAACTTTGTAGGAATTTTTACATATTTATATTTTTTATATTTTATTTCTCTTTCCACATTTAACTCTCTTCCAACTTATTTTCTCTCTCATGTTCCACCACTTTACACTTTTTTTATTATATTTGTCTCTCCAAATTTAACACTCTACCAACCAATTTTGTCTCTCTTGGTGCACTCTCTTCCCTCCCTCTCTTTAAAGGTAAAATGAGAAAACATATAATATATAACATAAATCCTCAATATGCGTGTAAAATCAATTGAATTAAATTTTCAGGGACGGAATGAGTATAAATTCTTTTACTTAATCTATACTACTTATTAAGAGAAAACATGGTTTTGTGTAACAACATTTTTGGTGTTACATAACTACCAACCTATAATGATGACAAGTGTCATTCCAAGAAAAAATTTCAATAGTGACACAAAATAAAAAATTTAATTGCTATCTGATATGGGCAAAATTAGCCGGAAGAACCATAACTTATGCATTGAATCCACTTCTCCATAAATGATGGTAACAGCCCATTAAAGGAAATTAACGGATCATTAATCCGGAATAAATCTCTATTTATTAGGGTAACCCCCTAATAAGGAGACATAACTACCCTCTGATTGGGAACTCTATATAAAGGAAATGGAGACAAAGAAAGAGGTAAGTTTTCTAGTTAAACAGCAATAGTCAAATTCATACATATTGACTGACTTAAGCATCGGAGTGTCTCCGCCGGAAACACCTCCGGCGAGTAACCGGTGTCGTTTTTGCTGTGCAGGCTTACTTGCGAATCATTGGAAGCGTGTTCCAGATTTCATCCACAACATTTTGGCGCCATCCGTGGGACCCGAAATTCGTGAGTAAATCATGTCGCAGAATCCTAATCCGCAAGCTCAATTAGGAGGAGCCCCTCCATCAGGGTCATCTTCAGCTCTGATGCGCGACCCAATTCGTGGGGTCTCCGCATCTCAGCCGCCCAACCGCGGCAAAAAGATTATAAGTGCGCCATCCATCACTACTATGGCGCGAACCACTGCGGTACCTGTAATCCCTGCAGTAATACCAACTGTCGTAACGGCACCGGCATCTATTGCAGTGGTACCGCCGGCGGTGACATTCACTCCTCCATCCGTAAACACAGTCTTGCGTCCACTCCAAACTGTTGGCGTATCTGAACCTCCCATTACCAGTGTCACCACAATGGGAGTGAACATCACTCCATCTATGGATAACCAAACCGACCTGATGGCCGTTATCCGAGCAATGCAACAATCTATTGAGAAATTGCAAGCTGCTATAGAAAATCTGCCTCCACAGTCGGAACCTCTCAGGCCTCCGGGCACTTCAAAGACCCCGGAACAAACAAGTCACAACCAACACGAGACCCAGGTAGCAGATAAAGAATCTGACGACGAAAGGCGGAATCCAAGATCTAGAAAGCGTCGAGAAAATTATAATGAGGCTCACTCTTACCCCAATACTGGAGGTAATCGGGCAGAACAATACTCCAACGCTCCAATTATAATTGGACAGCCATTCTCTGAAGAGATTGATCTCTTCCCAACTCCTCCGAACTTCAAAATGCCTCCGTGCGAGTCATATGATGGCAAGGGAGACCCAATGGAACACTTAGCCCGCTTTACCTCAGGGATGAATCTGCATCTGGTGCCTGATCAAATAATGTGCCGGGCTTTCCCTGTGACGTTAAAAGGAGCCGCACACGTATGGTTCCAGCACTTAGCTCCTCGTTCCATTTCTTGCTGGGCCCAGTTGGCCGAATCCTTCCGAAGCAATTTCCTCACAAGTCGCATTCAGAGGAAGAATTCTTCGGCCCTTTTTCGTATAATTCAGGGACCAAGGGAATCCCTAAAATCATACTACGCTCGCTTTAACACTGAAAAGCTCCTTATCGATCATTTGGATCCAGGAGTAACCTTTGCGGCGATGGCTAGGGGAGTCAGGCCGGGAACGCCTCTACGTTTCTCTTTGAACAAGCGCCCACCAGAAAATATGTCAGATCTCCTTGACAGAGTGGAGAAGTATCTTCGGGCAGAGGAGGATTCGACATCGTCACAACAAGAAGAGATTCACTCTGGGCAGAAGAGGCGCGATCGTCCGGAAGGGAACAATCAGGATGAACCCAAGCGTCCGCGAGCACCCCTCTCAAAGTCATTTACTCCTCTTAATACTACACGCGAACATATTCTTCACCAAGTCAAGGGCCAAAACATCCTCAAATGGCCCAAGCCTATGAGAGGTCCAGCAGAGAGAAGGGATACTCAAGTATACTGCCATTTCCACAAGGACCACGGTCACACGACAGAAGAATGCAAGGTGCTTCAGCGAGAAATAGAGAATCTCATCGCCAGGGGACACCTTAAGCAATTCGTCAAAAACTACCATCAGCAGCAGACTGGGGGAAGAGGTAACCCTCGAAGAACAGACTAAGCACCCCCAAAGGATCCACCTGTTATACATACCATCTCTGGAGGACCCAGCGCCGGCGGCCTATCTAGCTCTTCACGAAAAGCCTATGCTAGACAGGTAAATCTTGCACAAGGACCGGCAAAGCGAGCAAAAGAACTCACCTCGCTGGAATTTGACGACGCAGATCTTGAGGGAGTGAGCCTTCCACATGATGATGCCCTCGTCATCACTTTGAGGATAGATGCTTTCCAAGTCAAACGCATCTTGGTCGATACAGGAAGCTCGGCCGACATCCTTTTCGACGATGCATTCAATCAAATGGGGATCTCTGAGGATAGGGTAAAGCCAATATCTTCTCCTTTGTACGGCTTCACAGGTGCTTCTGCACCGGTAAAAGGAATCGTCTCCCTGACGGGCGTCGCAGGAGAAACGCCTCGTCAGGCGGTGCATACACTCGATTTCCTTATTGTCAAAGTTAAATCGTCGTACAATGGGATTTTGGGACGAACAGGCCTCAACAAACTACAGGCAGTGGCATCAACCTACCATCTCATCATGAAGTTCCCTACGCCAACGGGAGTTGGTTATGTGAAAGGAGATCAGATTCTAGCCCGAAGGTGTTACGTGGCATCGTGCAAGGCCGAGGAGACTCTCTCTATTGACGACCAGCGAGACGAAAAGACTTTGAGACGCGCGGAGCCTGTAGAAGCTCTTGTTTCTGTCCCAATCAGAGAGGGGGATGAAGAGCGACAAGTGAGGATTGGTTCAATGCTGGAGCCAAGAGTTAGAGATCAGCTAGTCTCCTTCCTTCGATCCAATATGGACGTCTTCGCGTGGAGTGCGGCGGACATGCCGGGCATTGATCCGTCAGTAATCACTCACCAGCTTTTAGTTGATCCCACGTTCAAACCCGTCAAGCAGAAGAAGCGACCTTTCACACCAGAAAGACAGGCGATAATCAAGACCGAAATCGATAAGCTCCTGGTTGCTGATTTCATCAAGGAAATTGACTATCCCGAGTGGATAGCCAATGTTGTTATGGTACCGAAGGCGGGAACAAACAAGTGGAGAATCTGCATTGATTACACGGATCTGAACAGGGCATGTCCCAAGGATAGTTACCCACTGCCTCGCATCGATACGTTAATCGATGCTATGTCGGGTCATCAACTACTTAGCTTCATGGATGCGTTTTTCGGATATAACCAGATCCGCATACATGCAGACGACGTAGCCAAGACGGCCTTCATCACGGATCAAGGCTTATTTTGCTACAACGTCATGCCCTTCGGGTTAAAAAATGCTGGTGCCACGTACCAACGGTTAGTCGATAAAATATTCAAACCCCTCATTGGAAAGGGCATGGAGGTCTATGTCGACGACATGCTTGTCAAAAGCCTTCAGGCGGAGGACCACATTGCTGATCTACGACAGTGTTTCGCACTCCTCCGCGAGTATCGCATGCGCCTCAACCCCACCAAGTGCGCTTTTGGTGTATCGTCCGGGAAATTCCTTGGGTTTATGATCTCCGAAAGGGGGATTGAAGCTAACCCCGAAAAGATCCAAGCAATTCAAAAAATGGTTGCTCCAAGACGCGTCAAGGAAATACAAATCCTAACGGGAAGAATAGCTGCCCTCAGCAGGTTTCTCTCTAAGTCAGCTGAGCGTTGCTTGCCGTTCTTTAAGGCGTTAAAGAACATCAAAAATTTCGAGTGGACGGACGAGTGTCAAACCTCCTTTGACAAACTGAAGGAGTATCTTACGTCACCGCCTCTGCTCTCTAAGCCCCTCCCTGGAGAAGATCTTTTCCTTTATTTGGCCGTTTCAGAATCCGCCGTCAGTGCGGTTTTAATTCGAGAGCAAGATGGTCGACAGCTCCCCATCTATTATGTGAGCAAGATTCTTCAGGGAGCTGAACAGAGATATCCGAATACGGAAAAGTTGGCGTTTGCTCTTCTGATCGCCGCAAGGAAGCTTCGTCCGTACTTTCAGTCTCATACAAAGGTCGTGCTCACCGAAAAACCTCTTAGGCGAATACTGCACAAGTCCGATCTCTCGGGTCGTCTCGTTCCGTGGTCGATAGAATTGGGCGAGTTTGACATCCATTATCGACCACGGCCTTCAGTTAAGGGACAAGCCTTGGCTGACTTCGTTGTTGAGTGTACTTTCCCCATTGAAGATGAAGAACCGCTCCTCGTTCAACCCAAATTGTTCGCTTGGACACTCTTCGTGGATGGATCCTCAAACACACATGGGAGTGGTGCGGGATTAATTCTTAATGGACCAGAGGGCCTGATCATTGAGTACGCTCTTCGTTTTGATTTCCAAGCTTCGAACAATGAAGCCGAGTACGAAGCTTTGATAGCAGGGATGCACCTCGCTCACGCCATGCGGGCAGCATCCCTTCATGCTTTCAGCGATTCAGCGCTCGTTGTAAAACAGATGTCAGGAGAGTACGAAGCAAAGGATCCTAAGATGGCCACTTACATGTCTAAAGCCAAAGAAGTAGCTCGCACATTTACTCTCTTCAAAATCACACAAATCCGCCGCGAGGATAACACTTCTGCATATACACTTTCAAGGTTAGCCTCTCTGGATCCATCCGGTTTTGGCCGCACCATTCATCTCGAACTTCTGCATGAGCCGAGTATTGCAACGAGGGAAGTCATGCAAACCGAGCATGAACCGTCGTGGATTGATCCCATCAAGGCCTACCTTCAAGACGACACGTTACCTGCTGATCGGAAGCAAGCCATGAGCATCATTCTTCGCTCGGCTCGGTATGCTGTTGTGGACGATGTATTATACAAGCGTTCCTTCACACTTCCTTACCTCCGTTGCCTCACACCGACAGAGGCGAATTATGCTCTGCGGGAAGTTCATGAAGGCATTTGCGGACAACACTTGGGAGGACGCGCCCTAGCGCACAAAGTTCTTCGACATGGGTATTATTGGCCGACAATGCATCGTGACGCTTTGGACTTCACTAAAAAATGTGATGCTTGCCAACGTTTTTCTTCAATCCCCAGGCAATCACCAAGCCCCTTGTCATCGTTGAGTTGTTGCATACCTTTTGCTATGTGGGGAATGGACATCATGGGTCCTTTCCCCGCAGCAACGGCTCAGCGTCGATTCATAATCGTGGCAATTGATTATTTCACTAAGTGGGCAGAAGCAGAAGCCTTGGCCACGATTACTGAAAAGAAATGTGAAGACTTTTTCTGGCGTGCCATTGTTTGCCGTTTTGGAATTCCACGGGTGCTCGTCACAGATAATGGCAAACAATTTGACAACTCAACTTTTCAGAGTTTTTGCACTAATCTATCGATCGAGCAACGCTTCACTTCCGTGGCACACCCACAGACGAATGGACAAACTGAAGTTACGAACCGCACACTTCTTCAGGGGATAAAGAAGAGGCTGGATGGAGCGAGAGGTTTGTGGGTCGAGGAGTTACCCAAAATTCTTTGGGCCTACAATACCACCACCAGAACTCCTACTGGCGAAACCCCCTTCAGTCTGTCTTTCGGAACGGAAGCTCTCATACCTGTGGAAGTAGGGTTACCCTCTCTTCGGCTCACATCGTATGACCCGATACAAAATGAGGAGGCTCTCCGGGCTAATCTCGACCTCCTTGATGAGCGCCGTGAGCAAGCGGCCATGCGCCTCGCAGCTTACCAGCATCGTGCATCAAGGTTTTATGACCAGAGAGTTCGTCCACGGGCTTTTCGAGTGGGCGACTTAGTCCTACGCCGCATAGAAGCTTCAGCCCCGCGCGAAGCCATTGGCAAGTTAGCACCCAACTGGGAGGGCCCTTACAGGGTTGTGAGATTAGGAGGCCCAGGGGCTTATCACTTGGAACAATTGGATGGCAAGGCAATTCCTCGAACATGGAATGCAATACATTTAAGGCGATATTATCCATAAACAGACCGAGGGGGGGCAATCCCTTCTCAGTCTCAGTCTGTTTATGTTTTAAGCTGATCTCTCAGCCTCAGTCTGTTTATGTTTTAAGTTGATCGCCTTAATTTTTAGTTTTGACTCCAGAGGTCATATTTTGATATGAATAAAAATCAATTTACATGAAGAAATTTGATTGCGTCAATAAAAACCTGATTGCATTAAAAGTCAAAGTTACAAGGATCCAAGGCAGTACAACAGGAAATCTTAAAATCTAGCCTACTCTGCTAGACAAAGAAATCCTATCTACTCATCCTGATCAGCAGCATCTCCCGGCACCACCAGCTCATGAGAAGAACCATCGGGCATAGGTACCGATTGCCTTGGAATCATTCCTGATCCTGACCCCGAAGCACCCAGACTGCGACTAACTGAGGAACTAGGCACCCGCAGACCAACAGTTCTACGTTTGGCTTCTTCAGCCCGAAGAGCATCCTCTGCAGCAGCTTCGCGAGCAAATTTATGCTCGTAGATACTCAAGTCGTATTCAGGATGATCCTTCAAAATGTCCGCCTTGCACTCCTTATAACCATGAACAAGTGCCCTTTTTGAGATGCAGTAACGCAGGTCCATGAAAAACTGAGACTTCTTGAACTGCTGCACGGCCTGAGCAGCAATTGATGACTTCTCAGCCTCGAAGCAATTGACTCGAGTCGTTAGCTGCTCCACCTTCTTGCCCAAGTCCTCCACCTTCTTCTCTGCCTCTCGACGAAAGTTGTTCTCTATCATAACATTTTTCTTCTCCTCGTCCAATACTTTGTCAGCGGCAATAAGCTTCTCAGCCCCGATTTGCACCTGTGCCATGGCCTGAGACATCAGCTGGACCATGCCATTGGCCGTCTCATTGACGCCGTAGCCCGACAATGTCTTGCGGTCCATGGGAATGATTGCATGACTAGACCAGTCCCATGTCGTACGAGGAGATTTGAAGACAGACTCATCAACCGATACTCCCCAGGTTGGACGATGCGGAGTGTCAGGACGAACAGAAGAGGAAGTAGCTCTGCTCCCACCTCTACCAGAGATTCTTCGTTTCTTGGTACCTTCTTGTGACTTGTCTACCCTAGACAAACCCAAAACAAAGTCTTCGGATTGTGCCACCTTCGGCTGTGACCCAGAAACCAAAGCTCCAAAATCCAGGTCCTGCACTTCCTCCTCAATACCGTGAACAGTAGCCAGCTCGTCAGGAATGATATCTCCCAAAATGCCTTGGGCATTGAACAATGGAGGATCCCCTTGTGCGCGCGACGACATGTTTTCTGCACACAAAACAGAGTTTAAGTACCCCATTCAATATTAGGTAAAAACAAGCTTTGATAAGAGCTTTACCAGGATCATTCTCGCCCTCCTCTTCCTCCTCATCAAAATCTTGAGGTTAAAGGGGAAGAATGATGCCGCACTTACGGAGCTCGGCATTGCTCAAGGGATATCTGGATTCTAAAGGCTTAGCATCCTTAAGCTTCACAATATGCTCGAGGTCAGTTTCTGACAAGTCCTTTTCTTTCAGTCTATTACAAGCCCTCGTCTCACATTCTGGGAGCCATACATTACAGACCTCGCCCCTTTGGGACTTGGGCAGCTTAAAAAACAAAAACATCTCCTTCCAATTATGGTTGGATGATGGGGGGTGTGGAAACAAGTTGGCTTCGGCCTTTGGGCGACGACTTAAAAAATACCAACCTACTTGTTTAGTGATTGCACAGATGGTAAAGAACCATCTGAATACCCTAACTCTAGGGTTTAATCCTAACTTATGGCATTGGTAGATGAAGAAACTCATAAAACGCCACGCGTGGGGGGAGAGTTGGCCGGGTGCAAGCCCGTAAGTATTTAGAACCTTAACAAAGAAAGGGTGGAGGGGAATTCTAAAGCCATTGATAAACATGTCCCAATAAACGCCTATTTCGTCAATTGTAGTCATGTTTGCCGCTTCATCCTCGTCAGGAAGCCTTAATTTTACAATCGGCGGAATTTCGCAACGATCGCGTAGAAGCTTCAGATCATAACTACTTAGCTTGCTTCTTAGCGTGTGCGCGTCGAAAGGCTTGGGAGATTGGGCGTTCTCCCTTAAAACTTCCTTAGCAGGCACACCCTTCGATTCTTGAAAAGGAACCAAGGGAACTCCAATTTCTAAGAATAAGGGATCAAAGGTAGGCTCTATCCTAAAACCTAGTGTGTCAGGTTCAGAAACATGTTCCTCACCTTCATTAGACATAACTTCAGATCAAAACAGAGGATTTCAAAAGAAAAAGTTTGAAACTTACTTGAAAAAAGAGAGTAGATCTTCAAACTCAAACTTAAAAATCTTCAAAAGCCCCAAGACGATCTCTCTCCCTCACTCTCTGAGAAAATGAAGCAAGTAGTGAAGTGGGTAGAAGGTTTCACTCCTTATATAGAAAACAACAGACCCATCCAATGGATGAGATCTCATGACCATTCAAGTCACTTGACACGTGGCATACATCTAAAAATTTGACGGGGGCAAATTTACCTATTCATCCCATGACGGTAACTACAATAGAGCCGAGTAGACGAGCTACTTTGGTCCTAGCCTCTGCCGAGCAGACGAGCGCAATGGACCACACGCCTCTGCTCTTACCGAGTAGACGAGCTACTTTGGTCTTAGCCTCTGCCGAGCAGACGAGCGCAATGGACCGCACGCCTCTGCTCTTGACGAGTAGACGAGCTACTTTGGTCCTAGCCTCCGCCGAGCAGACGAGCGCAATGGACCACACGCCTCTGCTCTTGATGAGTAGACGAGCTACTTTGGTCCTAGCCTCCGTCGAGCAGACGAGCGCAATGGACCACACGCCTCTGCTCGACAAGGGCAATAGGCCACACCTCTCATCGGCCAAGCCGAGTAGGAGTCCCTGAGTCTCTGCTCGGCCAAGCCGAGTAGACGACTTCCAAGGGCACCTCTGCTCGGCAAAGCCGAATAAAAGTCCAAGTCTCTGCTCGGCCAAGCCGAGTAGACAACTTCCAAGGGCACCTCTGCTCGACCAGGCCGAGTAGAAGAGCCCCTAAGTCTCTGCTCGGCCAAGCCGAGTAGACGACTTCCAAGGGCACCTCTGCTCGGCCAGGCCGAGTAGAAGATCCCCTGAGTGTCTGCTCGGCCAAACCGAGTAGACGACTTCCAAGTTCACCTCTACTCGGCCAAGCCGAGTAGACGAGTTCCTAAAGCATCTCTACTCGGCCAAGCCGAGTAGACGAGTTCCTAAAGCATCTCTACTCGGCCAAGCCGAGTAGACGAGTTCCTAAAGCATCTCTACTCGGCCAAGCCGAGTAGACGAGTTCCTAAAGCATCTCTACTCGGCCAAGCCGAGTAGACAAGTTCCTATAGCATCTCTACTCGGCCAAACCGAGTAGACGAGTCCCCAGGCATCTGATCTGTTCGGCCCCTAAGATATTTCTCTTCAGCTCATATTGGCCGAATGGTTTTTAATCAGGCAGAAGGGAAGACATTCCAAAATTCCATAATCTTCTTCAGAGAAGAGAACATGGAATGGGGGGCAAATGATATGGGCAAAATTAGCAGAGCCAAGATGACGACACGTGTCGTCATCCGGAAGAACCATAACTTATGCATTGAATCCACTTCTCCATAAATGATGGTAACAACCCATTAAAGGAGATTAACGGATCATTAATCCGGAATAAATCTCTATTTATTAGGTAACCCCCTAATAAGGAGACATAACTACCCTCTGATTGGGAACTCTATATAAAGGAAATGGAGACAAAGAAAGAGGTAAGTTTTCTAGTTAAACAGCAATAGTCAAATTCATACATATTGACTGACTTAAGCATCGGAGTGTCTCCGCCGGAAACACCTCCGGCGAGTAACCGGTGTCGTTTTTGCTGCGCAGGCTTACTTGCGAATCATTGGAAGTGTGTTCCAGATTTCATCCACAACACTATCTATAAAAATATGTTTAGTTTTTACAAGTTAAAATTCATCGGAAAATATAGTTAAAAAAAAAACTTAAAAACCAAGTTTGATACAATAATAATATTTTGATAAAAAAAAACTTAAAGACCAACTTACATATGTTTGACTTTTTTTAAAAAACAAAATTCATACTATTAATTTTGTTTTCGTACACACATAATCGCGTTTGTCACGATGACTCCAATATAAAAGCAAAATTACAAAATAGCCCGTTGCTATCGTCACCTCGCCCACCTTCACAGCCCTTTGACGGGTTAAAACGCATATAAAGACCCAGTCGAGGAGCCGCCGTGAATACTAGTCGAGACCGGCAAGAACGCCCAGCCACCGTCGCCGTCAACCTCGAATCGAACCAACTGGGTAAGCTCACGTCCATATTTGCTCTCTGATTTCCCAAATTCACTCAGCCCTAGGTTCTCATATGTGTGTCGAGACACGCACAGAGACACACACACCCGCGAAATCACACACATGTTTGTAAAGGCTATTAAAAACCCTATGGTCTTGTGAAGTCATGCAAATTGGTATGTCCATTACTGGTTGCAGGCATTAATTGATGATGGCGAAGGGAGAATTAAATGGACAAGTGGTGGTGGAACAAGAAGGAGCTTCTGATGGCAGCTATGAAGCTGCAACAGTAGCTAGTGTCGAAGAGAAAGTTGATGGGCTGCTTTTAGAGGAACCCCAAGGTATAAGTTGAATTAGAAAATTGTGTTTACATTTGTATGTATATAAATAGTACATAGGAAGCGTATATATATAAATCTAGAGGCATTAGGGTTGTCCTAACAATAATTCAATGAGTAAATTAAGGATTGACACAACACAAAATTGATAAGACAATGATTAAATTAAGGATATTCCTTAATTTAGGGTTTAGATATTATTCCTTAATTTACATAGTTGACTCTAATACCCCTCAAATTCAAAGTGGAAGTTTGGAAACGAAGCGCAAGAAGTTCTTTGCTAAGAAAGACTTCTTGAAGACATCTGCTAGACTGCTAGTTAATGGGAGGAAGAGACGAAATGAGGTGAAGTGTACGATGAGGAGATGGATAGAAGTGACGTGACAATCAATCTCAACGTGATTTATCCTCTCTGAGTGATCCGGATAGCACTGAATGTCACAATGAATAGGTGTAATAGAGTGAAAAGGAACACCCATGCCCACGAGTATCCATCGCAACCAAACTAACTCAGGGGTAGTGTCAGCAAGAGCTCGATACTACTCAGTGCTAAAGTGAGAGACAGTGGATTGTTTCTTGCTATGCCAAGAGATGATATAATTACCCAGGAGAAAATAGAAACCTAAAGTAGAGCGATGATCGGAAAGGTCTTGTCCCCGAACTGGCTAACCTGATGAACCACATAAGCAATCCCTGGTCGATCAATAGTGAGATAAAGTAGGCTACCAACTAGTGTTCGATAATTGGTGGGATCTGAAGGGGTTAACCAGTCAATGTACAGCTCCCAGTTTTCCTCCAAAGGAAGCATAGCAGTTTATTGGGAGAGACACCAGCCTTTGAGAGCAAATCAAAAACATGTTGGTTGGAGAATGAAAGTATCTAGTATGATGAGAGGTGACCTCAAGACCAAGAAAGTATCGAAAACCTTAAAGATCGTTCCTCTCAAACTGTGGACTCTGAGAGAGTTTGAGAGGTTAAATGCCTGAAAGGTCGTTGCCCGTGATGATCATGTGATCAACATATAGCAGTACCAAGATCAATCCTGAATCAGACTATCATCGAAATAGAGCAGAATCAAAGGCACCGGAAGTGAAGCCAAGCTGTGTAAGGATAGAACTGAACTTGAAAACTAGGCCCGGAGAGCTTGAAGGTGATTGGACGAGTGCTGCGCGTGAGGACGCGTGAGCGCGCTCTACGCATGGGGACGCGTGGGCGTGTGTTGACGTACGGATATGTGCGAACGCTTGAAGGTGCGTGATGGCGCGTTGATGCGTTATGGGGCTACGGTGGTGCGTGCGGCGTAGTGTGGCTCTGAAAAATGTGGCAAAGTACAGATTAACCCGATTTTTTATTTTGAGCTTGTCCGTAGTTGTTATAGGACTTGGAACTGAGCAGAAGATGGGCCGAAGAGAAATAGGGACAACGTGGCGGTGGTGGCGGCGCATCCGATTATACATGACAGCAGCGTTGGTGCTGCGGGGAAGAGGGTGGGGACAAAAAAAAAATCAGAAAATAGGGCTCTTGATATCTAGTTGATTCAAAGAATTATGTGTATATTTTGGTTTGTATTAATAGTACATAGGAGGCCTGTATATGTATAGGCATTATAGTTGGCCTAGCAATAAATACAATGAGTAAATTAAGATACAAGATTGATGAGACTGTGTAAATTAAGGAAGGAGATTCCTTAATTTACATAGTTAACTCTAATAGTACAAAATCAACATCTTTTCCTAAAGCGGTCTTCATTTCTGGACTACTATGTGTTACCCAAACTTGTCAATTCCGTTTATTAGTTATCGGTTTTAGAAAAGCGAAGTTTTCGTCTTCAAAAAAGCTCAAACAACAAGAAAATGGTATTATCCGTATCTCTGAGTTGCCAACATGGTGTTAAATAGTGATGTAAGTAGCGCATCTTGTTGTTCCTTTGAGAGCGGCCTGATAATATTTAATAACTACTGGGCTTGGTGTGTCTTTTGTTACTTAATAACTACCACAATCTCTGATTTCCATGTGTTGGCCTCGATTTTGGTGTTGGCTTGATTGAAGTGTCAAAAGGCCATTCTGGGATTGATTATTCTGTGCTTTTAAGCGACGTCTTTAGTTGGAGATGTCGCCTTTCCGCTTCTTTGGTTTTCTTTTTCCTTTCAAGCACTTTTTGTCTTGCACTTTATGCTTTACCAAGCTAGAGGGAACGCACTCCGATCTCCATATTTGATCTTTCTGTTCTTCTCTCTGTGCTTTCAAATGTTTGACAAATCTACAGCCATCTTTAGTAGTGTTATTATTTTTTGTTTTCCTCATGCTTTTGTGGATGATTATATATCCTGGTGCAGGAAATTTTGAAATGGCGTCTGAAGTAACAATTACTCCCTCTATCCCATATAAATTGATTATATTTCCTTTTTCGGCCGTCACACAAGAATTGCTCACTTTCCAAATTAAGAAAAATTCTGTAGGTATTTTTACATATTTACCCTTTTTATATTTTTTATTCTATTTTTCTCTCCATACTTAGCTCTCCACCAACTCATTTTTCTCTCTCTTGGCCCACCTTCTTACACTTTTTTTACTCTATTTCTCTCTCCACATTCAATACTCCACTAATTCATTTTCTTTCTCTTGGCTCACTTTCTTCCCTCCTCTCTCTAAAGGGTAGAATGGGAAACATACAATATATGACCAATATCCTTAATCTGAAAAAAAAAAAAAAAAAGCAATCGGATTATGTGGGATGGAGGAAGTAATAGTTATGGAACTTGGCTGAAAGAGAAAATGCTGGTCGTAAAAGCTCTTCTCTTATTTTAGATGTATCAAGCTCTCATTGATAACCTGATACATTCATTATCTTGTTACTTGGGAGACAATATGCTTTTTCATGCTAGTTTTTTTCAATAAATATACTTGCATTCATTTGGATGTTATGCAGAAGCGGCAAAGAAAAAGAAGAAGAAAAGTAAAAACAAGTGAGGCACCATTTACATCTTTATTTAGTCTTTTCTTATCTAACATTTCAAAATTAGGTTTAACTTTCTCTTTCCTCGGACACAGGAAGAAAAAAGAAGTGCCAGAGCAAACTGATCCGCCTACTATTCCTGTTACTGAACTTTTTCCATCTGGGGAGTTTCCCGAGGGAGAAATTCAACAATATAAGGATGAGTAAGTCTATTCAAACTTCAGTTTTGAATTCAATTCATTTAGACAAGTGCGTGGGAATGCCTGGTGGCCAAGGTCACGGGTTGAAATCCCCTCAGAATGAGAAGCCATTACATGTCTGCGTCCATGATGGGGAATCCAATATTCACTGGGACTTTCTGAAGGGATTTTGGGTGAGTTTTTGAGCAACTTCTCAGGTGGAGGATGCTCTTTGGTGGAAGCCTCTATGTGGCCTTGAGGGATTCCCAATTGGATCCTTGAATAGAGCTTAAGGTTGTCTTTTTGATTGTACACAAACACTAGCAAGGGAACCAGTTTATTGACATTGTGAGGAGGTGTTAGGAGAATAACTATTGCATGATACTTTAAGGGGTTGTGGAGTTTACAGTACACTATGTTTAGTGGCTGAGATATCGAGACTTAAGAGGGACTCGGAGCGGAAACAGGTTTTGCAATAGATGGAGGCATTTGTGCCCATGTAGTCCACTTGGCAGGAGGAATAGGACCTGGATGCATTGATTTTGCCTCTTCACTCTTTCGTTGTTCCCGGGCCTCGCTTTCTCTTTGCTTAAAGAGGACTATCTAGGCTCAACCGCGTTCTTTGTTAATTATTACTGATTATTTTTTCTCCTGGGAACATTTTTTTATAGCTTTTATTGCATTGTGTTCCTTGTAGTCGTTGGGCTTTTGTTTAGGGTTGTGAGATTTGGGTGCTGGTCTGGGTCTATTTTGTTGATAGGAACTGAATATTTTCTTGATTTTCAAAGATATCGAGACGTAAGTGTGTAACTCCTTACTTTTAGGTGCTTGATAGTAAGAATGCTTGCTTTTAGGTTTCTGCTTTTCAAATATTGCAGGTTGGTAGAAATTTGAAGGCGCTTCCATGGGAGTTTGAGTCAGTTGTCCTTCCTATGTTTTGTGAATAAAGATTTGATTAGGCCGGTATGAGAAGGTTTTAAGCTCTAGATGTACCAGGATGCCATTAGAGTAGAAGATCCTGTTATTTACGTGGACAGTAATGCTTAATTTTCCCTGAAGGAGATGGGGACTACTATGTCGGTCGGTTGTTGCTGCATGTGTTGGTTGTACAAGATTAAAGAAACTCTTCAGTCCCTATCTCTTACCCGCCCTAAGAGCTGAGATGCTACCTCCTATGCAGTATATTAGCAAGAGAGAAAGACCGCCCCAAGCTGTTAGATGCTACCCTGGACCACCAAGATTTAATATCTGATTTCAACCTTCCTATTCTTCTAACTTTTTTTTGGCTTAGGGGTTGCTGGTTATTTAAGTTACGTCGTACTGGAAGCTTAGGTAGTATTCTCTTGTTTAATTTTATTGAGGTAGTTATGTATTCCTGGAGGTCTAGTGTTTTTAGACACTGGTCTACCGTTCCTTCACTTCTTCTCTCTTTGCGTTAACCTGTTCTGCACCTGTTATTTTATTACTAGATATCAATGGAATGCGTCCTTCGTATACTTCAATTCCCTCTGTTTTTTTTTTCTACTTGGTTTTGTTGATTCTAGCAATTTCTTTAGCGACCTTTTCTTTTTGTAATAGTAACTTATGGAGGACTACGTCCGAGGAAAAGAGGGATTTGGAGCGCCTTGAGAAACCCATTTATAATTCCGTTCGGCAAGCGGCAGAAGTCCATCGCCAGGTTTCCATTGGTTTGGCAACATTCGTGTTTATATACGTGCTTGCTTTCTATGAGTGTAAAAGAAATTTGTTGAGGATTGTCGTCTCTGTTTGTTAATACTTTACTTTTCGCTTTGTTTTATATCTTTTCAGGTACGAAAATATATGAAGGGTATTTTGAAGCCTGGAATGTTGATGACTGACCTGTGTGAGACCTTGGAGAACACTGTTCGTAAGTTGATATCTGAGAATGGTTTACAAGCGGGCATTGCATTCCCTACAGGATGCTCATTGAACTGGTAATAATTAATATTTTCCTACTGGGAAATCTGTATCCATTTCCTTTCCCTTCTTTTCTTTTCTTTTTCTCTATTTTGAGGTCAAATGCATCACTGGCCCTTATGCTATTGCCAGTGGCCCCTGAACTATCAACTGAACAGGTTTAGCCCTTGGACTACCAAACTTTAGGGCTGGAAATGGATATTTGAAAATTTTCCTTTCGGATTTGTATACATTTGGAGCGGATATCTTGAAGTATATATATGATCTGTCAGTTTCCATATTTGTATGAAAATATCCGCCGCTAAGCGTATACAGATGTGATGAAACCTATATTCGATGTGTTTATTACATGTTAATCTTTCTTCGTGTAATAGATGTAGGTGTTTGTCTCTAGAATTCTCTACAATGTACAAGTGAAAGACTTGGAGAACATTCTAGAGACAGTCCCAGTAAGCTGTCATGTCATGTGTCTGTAAGCATCCAGTAAGAGTGTGCATGGCATAGCCTTTAAATTCCGCCTCCTTTCTTGCGGAGCAGGATTAATGTCTACTTTTATTTTCTGCCAGTTTAGATATTCCTTGTATGGTGCATGAGTACCATAATTCCTACTTTCTAACCTTAAATGAACACTTAGTCCAATCGATACAAATGTTCTTGCATGCAAAGTCAAGTCTTGTCATTCATAAAGAAAAAACTGCAGATAGAGCGCGCGCACGCTCACAGAGACACACACAACAAAGATGCATTTCTGAAATTTCTTTTTGAAAACGATAAATTTCCAGAATCAGGCTCACACTGATAATGGTCAAATACTTAATCAGTGAATTTAAATTACTGATACGAATAGTATCCGAGTAGGATCACTATCCGAGCAGATACGGAGATGGATAGGGATACGGATATGCATTTTGGTATACTGGCATTTGCAGATCCAAATTCAGTCCCGGTGGCAAAAGACAAGGGATACTTTATATTCGTTATCCATCCGAACAGTGTCTGTTTACAGCCCTGCCAAACGTGACTGAATATATTTCTTTTGTTAACAATTTAGCTGTTTGGTTACCATGTGCCTGGCACATTAAGTATTTGAGGAGCAGTTGCATTTCGATTTAAAGTACTATATAATGTCTAACCCCCACCCTTTCCCCTCTCTCACTTTATGTCTACTTTCCTATGTCTCTCAACTCACTAGTCACCGCTCATACTTATCAAACTTGCTGTCACTACACACCAAACCTCACGGCTCACGGCCACATCCTACATAAGACCACAACCCCAAGTATTCATAGCCCAGCATGAAATCGGCCTAGTGTTATCGCCTCTGAATTAATCTACGACCTTATTATTGCACCTGCTCTGTGAAAGATCTTTCCCTTTGTCACGATTCTCATTCTTCTTATTGCATCGCATCGATCTTGATCTTCTACCTATTCTGCTTTCGCCATCCTCATTGTGCTTGTATCTCTAGCAATATGCTGGAACGGGCCAAAGCAAGTCATGTTTTTGTTTGATATCAAGATTTAATATTGACTCTCGTGTTGTGATGGTTCCAATTCGAGGATCGGTCTGTTTAAATTTTAGACCTTATTGCAGATCAGTGGAGGCCAACTGGCTAAGTATGTAGAATATAGGAAGTGCATTGACAAAAGACAAAAAGACTTCAAATGCTTCGTGATTGGAGGGAAGGGTCGATTCATGATTGAACTCTGGCACATAGGCATTTTACAAGTCTGTTGGTGGTTGCTTTTTGGGCTGCCCTGACCTTTGGAGCCTAGGCTCAATCAGCAAACCATCTGTGTGTACAAACAAAAATGCCCCCACTCAGTAGTCACATCGGCATATAATGGAAAATTGATTAGTTAAAGGCTCAGTTGATGGTTTGAGGGGCTTTACTGGAATTTGGGTGATAGTGTAAGGACCACTGACATACTTGACTCTTTTTTTGCGACTTTACCATGTGTTTTACTTGCTATCAGGGTTGCAGCACACTGGACCCCGAATTCCGGAGATAAAACTGTGCTTCAGTATGATGATGTGATGAAATTGGATTTCGGAACTCATATCAATGGTAGTTTCATGCGTATTCCATTTTTTTTTTTTTTATTTGTAACTTTAATTGCGTTATGTTGATTTCGATTTTGCAAGGTAGTGTGCCACTGTTATCTGATTGTTCTTACGTGCAGGACATATTGTTGACTGTGCATTTACGGTGGCATTCAATCCTATGTTTGATCCGTTACTCGAGGCCTCACGTGAAGCCACAAATACGGGTATCAAGGTTGTTATCTTTGAATCCGAGTATGGAGCAAGATTTTATCTTTTATCTTTTTTTCCTTTTTGACATGTGATGAAACTTTAGGGGTCATTGCGTGGTGCAATAGTGAAACCAAGGTTTAGTAAAATATGGGTCGGGAAATAGACGGAATGTTAGTCGAACAAATATTATCCGGATGAGTAATATAAAGGTTACGGCAAAAATTGGCAATGAAAAACTGGTCAGGTATAAAATATGCATTGGATATCGACATGAATGATGCGAACGCTATTGATATTGGTCTATTGATGTACTAAATTAGGTGACTTAATATTTCCTGTTAATTTAACATTTGTAACGCCTAACAATAACTCTCCTCTTACGAATAGAGATATTTTTATACAATGAAATGGGCATTATAGGAATATGATCAAATCCACTACACTTCGGTCGAGCCACTAATCAAGTTTTTCTTTTGTTGCTGAACTAAGCTATAAGTACATTACGCACTAAAGGACAAAGGCAGCTGTCTTCTCTGAGTGTGCTGAGAGCAGGACAAAATTGTAAAAAATAAAAACTCAAGGGTGAAGATAGCAGTTTGATGCCCCAAAGGCTCAGGCTATCTCGGACATGGCATTTAATGCTCATTTTGCTGTTTTTGTCTTCCATACTTGTGGTTGCAAATAATCCGTAGTGTAAGAAACATGAAAGTAGCGCTCGTACCCAAAAAAAAAAAAAAAACGAGTTTATCTTTGGGAAAATGGCGTTGTATGCGAGTTCTTTTTCTCAAATATTCGGTTGTACGAATATGATACCTGTACCATATGGTATTAAATAACTAGGGTGAAAGCTCAGGCTGACAATCATGAGGTTTCAGGTAGGCCAGCCGCTAACCTTTCTTAATGGGTACCAAACTGGGTAGCCCTTATTTACTCCTGTATCTAACCCTACAGAACCCGTGTGTGTATAAACATGCTATTGATAACTCCTTGTATGATATTTAGGAATCAGGAATTGATGTACGTCTTTGTGATATTGGTGCTGCAATCCAAGAGGTCATGGAGTCATATGAGGTAGAAATAAATGGAAAGGTGTTCCAAGGTATAATGTTTGCCCAATAATTTAGTCAAGTACATCTTTTCTGAAGTTCGTATCATTGTTATGTTCTTAATGTTTAGCGAAACATTTCAATGTAGGGATAATTTTGTCATAATGTTCTGATTTTTGTGCTTCTTCTCATTTGGCGATCAGCTTGTTTATTCTACAACGAATAGCACCTTCCAAACCTTAAGGCTCACAGTCAGATCTTGGACTTGTAATTGACTTAAAAAAATTACGTGATTATTGTCGAGGCTCAGTAATTTGACAATTTGGCCTTTTAAGAGGATTAATGAATGTTGCGCCCCTTACAAACCAAAACATTATGCTATGAACCAAAATTGAATATGTCTCACATCCTCGACTCGTACTATCGGTTTGAGTTTCTATTAGGCAATTTATTTTGTCAGGTTAGGAGGTCGAGTTTGTGAGCTCAGTCATATTACTCTGCACTTATTTATGGCATCAGAAGGAAGTCTGGAATGTAGGTTTCGCTGCAAAGGTTAACCGCTAGAAAAGAATAGTAGATCTGATCTAAATTTGAATGGTTAGTTTTTGCATGTGAAGCGACGCTAGCCCAGGTTTGTTTAGCGCTCGAACCATGATATGAGTTGCACAAAGTTTCAAAGGAAATGGCTTCTTCTGGGAATCCTGGCTATACTTGGCATGTTATTGAGGAATATCATTGATATTATTCAACAAGCAACAAATTTCCTACCTTTGCATACTCGCCCAGAGCACAAATAAAAGGTGTTGGATGACTCAAACAAGGTGCTTGTTTTTCAATTGAGATCAACAATTCAATCTTTTCTACACTAATATCCGAACAAATAATCTTAGCTCTCTCCTCTTTTATCCCAATTCGTCATCGCCACAGCAACTGTAGCAACACAGACCACTGACCGCCATCACCAGCTCAATATTATCCTAACCTAGGAAGCACGGACACCTCTCCTAGGTGGAGGTATGGTGTCCTAAACGGACGGACACCCCGACACCCTCCGGACACCGGCCGACACGTGTCGGATACTGTCGATCGATGTCGGCATTTTTTTTTAAATTTCCGATACCGTGTTAGACACTTCGTCAAGGAGTGTCGAACACGGCGTTGTGCATTGTCGGACCGTTTGGGTCTAATTTGGAATTTTTGGAACTAATGTCGGGGGTCAATCAATAGAATATGTGGGGCTTTTTTTACAAAAAAAATAATTGTGCCCTAATTTGAGCCATTACCATCTGCTTCACTCACCTCACGGGTGCCGTCTCCTTCCCTCTCACCTCACGGGTACCCTTCTGAGCCATTACCGACTCGGAGCTGTCGCCGGAGCTCAGTCGCCAACATTCCGAAGCCGAAGTCGACAGATCCAGTCGCCGTCGCCAGATACCGAAGCAGATGTCTGCTGTCGCCGTCGCCATCGCCAGAGCTCACTTGATTGTTGCCGGAGGTCCTCCGCCGCCGTCGCTGACCCACCTTCTTCCTCGTCTCGTCTCCTCTCCCTTCCCTCTCAGTCAAGTCGTTTCTTTATTTATTTTTTCTCCCTCTGTCAAGACTCGAGTCGTTTATTTCTTTTCTTTTCTCCCTCTGTCAAGAGTCGTGTTCTCTTCCTTTTTCTTTTTTGACTTATCTTTTGTGCTGGTTACTGTGTGAAGAAACTCCCTCTTTCTTTTTATTTTGACTTAGTTATTTTGTCCAGTACTTAATTTCAGAAATGTTGCTTGTATTAGTGTATTTGATATTTTGACTTAGCATTTGAAATGTATTTAAATTTATTTAATATTATATATATATATATATATTAAAAAAATAGCGGTGTCCGGTGTTCCCATTGGTGTCGGTGTTCGACACAGTGTCCGTGTCCGTGCTACCTAGATCCTAACCGATCGCTAGCATCTCCATCCAGAGATCAAACCGAACACCTATCTCACAGATCAGACCACCGCTGGTAATTACTCACCGAAGCAACATGATAGACGGTAGCTTCGAAAGTCAAATATGATACTTTGAGTCTAGTTTGCTTGTAAATGATCCGAAAACATCACTTTCAATTATCCTTTGAGTGTTTTTCCTCCCTTATGTGCCTTGTCTTGCTTGCATGTAAATGATCTGGAAGGGATTTGGTTGTTTTTGCAGTTAAAAGCATCCGAAACTTGAATGGACATAGCATTGGGCCTTATCAGATTCATGCTGGAAAGTCGGTACCAATAGTGAAAGGAGGAGAGCAAACAAAGATGGAAGAGGGGGAATTTTATGCCATTGAAACGTTTGGGTCGACAGGTAATATCACAAGATCTGGTGGAAGAAAGATATCGTCTTACCTGATAAATCTTACAGTGGTTGCACCTGGTGACATATTGCCATTTCTTTGTATGCAGGGAAGGGGTATGTCAGGGAAGATTTGGAATGCAGCCATTACATGAAGAACTTTGATGTTGGCCATACTCCATTGCGGTTACCTCGAGCAAAGCAGCTACTCGCAACAATTAATAAGAACTTCTCCACGTTGGCATTCTGCAGACGATACTTAGACCGACTTGGGGAGACTAAATACTTAATGGCGCTAAAGAATCTATGTGATGCTGGAATAGTTCAGGTATGTTGACTTAATAGCTTTGGGTTATTACTTCTCTTTTCCTCCCGTTCATGATTTGATGGAGACGAGTCAGAGTTAGTGGTTTCCTGTGTTCAATTACTTTGCTCTGTAAATGGAGTCTCTTGTTCTTGTCCATTTGTTGTATGATGGAGAAAACATTTCTGCATGAGTAACAGTAATTGACTCCAAAATTTGAATAACACGAGAGTAGTTTGGTACACTGCTGGAACAAGGAGAAGAGAGTAGGTTATCCTGACTGATGTTTACGTTATATAAGGTTTGGCTGGGGTATAGTTTGCCCATTTCTTCTCTGTTCAATGCGGTGGTTGCTTTACCCGCTGTGACCCTAGGTGAGTGTTGGCATTCATTCGCTTTGTCATTAAAAAGAACAGGAATGTGAATGTTTTCTGGTCCTGTCCTGGGAGTAAAAAATCAAGAAGGGATGAGGAAATAAGGTGATTTAGGTACATGTACTCGTAGACGAGATCAGCTAGAGACACATGTTGAGCGTCTCTAGCTTAAAGAAGGTGGTGCAATAGAGCAAACCACATGGGACTGGTAGGCTCTTCTATGGAGCTACCACATGGGGCCGCTCTACCTTTGCAAGGAGGAATTTAGCCGGGATATAAAAGGTTTTGAAAAGGGAACCCGTCTACAAAATGTCTTACTAAGGATTCTTCAAGAGATTGGAGTGGTTAGTTTGCTGACTTTTGGTTTCTCCGCGGGTTTGTGGTGAAGGAGAACTGATGACGAATGTGTCTGATGACAATCATAGCCACGGTTCTTCTGATTGGAGTTCGGAAGTTGGGAGGACGATGGATATTATAAGGGGCTTCCGCCCTTGGTTGCTTGGTAAATCCTTATGGCATGTGCATAAGCTGTTCTCCAAAGGCTTAGCTGTTCAGCTAAGCAGGATCGCGGATTTGTGGTGTTAGGCAAATCCCTTGTACAACTCTACTGCCAAATGGGTGCTTTCAGGGGCTTGAATAAGAATATTTATGAGGCACATAATCAAGTGATTTGGAGTACTTTTGTTTATTCTTTTTGGATCTTGTGTTACCAGGGGGTATGGGGAGGGGGGTTGTTGACTCTCCTGTCAAATTCCATTCTTGTCAATGGGATCCTCTAGGAGCTCCAAACACTCCAAAGTGAGGGACCACCTCCTCTTTGGTTTCCATGTTGCTGTGGATGGTGGATTTCTTGAGGGGTTGAATATGAGGTTCTCCCTTCCTGTTTACTTAAGTCATTAGTTGTTTTGCGGATCCATTTAGGTATTTAGGTGCACTTTGGTTTGCTTACATTGTGGTTGGTGCCTTAAGCCAATGTGCTGAAAGATGGCCATTCCTGTGGGACAAGTAGGGAAGACAGGTTCTGAGGGCTGATTTGGGATGTGGTACTTGCTCTTCTGAGTCAATCTCAGCGTTCCACTTTGTAAATTAGAGCTCCAAAAGGGGGAAAGACTGCAAAGTAATGCCTTTTCGGAAGGCTTATAATTATGGTATCAGGTAAGGATGGTTTATCTTTTGCATGAATTTGGCTTGCTATTTTATTTGATGTTGGCGTATTAAATACATAAGATATGAAGAGTGAATGTGTCGCTTTGCATTGAAATGTTGTACATCCTACATTATATGCTGCATGTTTGGAAATTACAGAACCGCTAAAATACAATGTTTATCTTGATACAAAGGGATGGTTATTTTTGCATCTTCAGAGAATCCCCACAGGAATTTATTATGGCCCTTAACCAACATGTTAGATCTAAGCTAGCTTTGTGCGCGCTGTGTATCCTTTCTTTTTCTATTGTTTAGTGCAAGTAGAGCACCAAACAAGTCTTCTGCTGTTTCTTTGACTCCACCATTAAAGGTGTATCAGAATTCCTGGGGAAAGCTTCAGCTAAAATGATATTCGGCAACAGCCTGTTGACCCTCCAACTAGGATGGATGTCTATTTACGAGACGTTTTATCAAGTTAACAAGATAGTATCTGTAACTAACGAGAAGATTTCCTTGTCTATTTGTGGCAGCCTTATCCTCCCCTTTGTGACATCAAAGGTAGCTACGTATCTCAGTTTGAGCATACCATATTACTACGCCCAACTTGCAAGGAGGTGGTATCAAGAGGTGATGACTATTGATCGCTCACGTACCTGGATTTCTTGCTTTACTACCTGCAACACCCCCCCCCCCCCCCCCCCACCAACCCCCACCCCACAATGTACTGAAGATTGATAGGCTCAATTTACAAATCATCACCATCTTTAATGTTGTTTTGCTACGCATGGGTTTGCATATCAGCGCTCTCCTCTCAATACCATGGTGGTAGTCTACTCGTGAGGTCATAGATTTATTTTGGGTCAAGGAATGTGGAGGGCTTCAACATCATGTAGCACCAACCCTAGTAACTTCCAATGGATCACCCAGGTCATAGATTTATTTTGGGTCAAGGAATGTGGAGGCATCAGGTTCTCACCATCCACCTGATGCCTCCACCGTATGGACCACCGCCATTGTCTTCTTGCTCAACCAACCTTTATTCTTGTCTGCGTCGACCATCACAACTTCGTCTTTGACACACCACCACCACTACCCCATAACTTTCTTCAACCCCAACCAATGTTATCGCCTTGTTCAAAATTCAATAATGGATTTTACATTTAGTTACTAATTGTTAGATTGAGATATAATTTCCAGATTTAAATTCCTCAAGATTTTGTTACTCTAAGTGGGTGGTTATATTGCATTTAGCAGTTAATTGGGGGTGATGGTGATGGTTGAGGTGGCAAAGATTTGGTGAAATCAGGGACATACACTGCTGAAGTGTTTCGGCTTTAACTTTTTGGCTATAAGTCTTGCCTTTCGCTTAAGCGACTTTTGCGTGCACCTTGATGTGCTTGCCTTTTGCTTAGGTGTCCGCATGGTCAGGTTAGGTGTTCTTCTACTGCAAAATATCAAACCGACAAATTAATTAGACAAAGACTTTAAAGTGACGGTGTGGGTGATGACTCTCTTCATCATTCGACTAGCATTTTTTGTGGGATGTGTCTTTGAATATGGTGATGAAAGTCGATCGAGAATGATGATGATTGATTTAGTTTTTTTTTTGGGTATGACTTGAGTAACCCCATATTTTTACTAGATTTTCTTCCAGGGATGTAAGCAAATTCTGGTTGTTCTTGGGCAATGGGGTATATATTTGTGAAAAATCACATTCCGGATACACTTGAGAGGTAGTAAAATCCGATTGTTGATATCAAAATGTACAAAACAAATATAGGAGAAAGAAAAAAGAAACTCAAGGATTGAACTCTAAATTTCATGACAACCATGATCATGATTAAGAAACGGTAGAAACAAAGAAGAAAGGAGAGAAGAGGAGGACACAAGCTGGTGGGATAATGGGCCCATGACAGGGTGCGAAAGTGCCACGGGTAAAATGGAAAAGATAAGTAAATTTGACCGAATCCTAATTACAGTAGTTTATTAGTGTTCCCATATAGTATGTTTGTACTACTTATTAAGTCAAAACTTGATTTGGTGTAACATATTTTTGGTGTTACATAATTACCAACCTACAATGATGACAAGTGACATTCCAATAAATTACTTATAAAATGACACAAAATAAAAATCTTAATTAGTACCTACAAAAAAAAATGTTTAGTTTTCACTGTTTAATATAGTTAGAAAATTTTAAAGGCCATTTTATATACGATAATAATATTTTGTTAATTTATTTTTGGACACGTATGTCTAATTTATTTTTCTGTTATTTAAGATTCATTTTATAGAATATGACAATAAATACGTACATGATGTTTGATTTTTTTTAAATAAAATTTGTTCTATTAATTTTATTTTCGTATACGCATAACAGCCCTAGCACCAAACGTCCCCTCTACCAACACATAAAAAAGGAGGTCAACGCGGGAAGAAAGAAGTAAGACAAAAAGACATTATAAACCGTTCTTTGGGGACCAGAATTAGGGCTGAGAAAGACTCACAAATGAGAATGAGGCTCCTGGGGGAATCTGAGGGCGGTTGCCCCTCTCTGCCGAGCCAATGATTTCATTTCCAAAATCAACAGCCCTATGCATACATGTGAATTTATGCATGCGTGCGTGCATGTGTGTGTGTTTGTGTTTGTGTTTGTGTGTGGTGAGAGATACCTAAACTGTTGCTGCTGCTGCTACTTCTTCTTCGTCGTCGTCTGCTGCTGTAAAGCATGTGAAATGGCAGTGACGATAGAATGGTCTGAGTCTAAATCGGGCAGTGAGATAATTTGATCCGTATCTTGGCGGGGCTAAAACCCGGAGGGTAGTGTAGTCGATTACATTGCAACTGGGTGTTGGCAGCCATGGCGGTGTCATCCTCTCTTGCCTGATCATAACAGATCTGAGCCTTACTTTTCTCCCGATTCACTCCGTCTATCTTGTAGTAATAATACCTGGGTGGATCTTCGTCTGGGTGGGTTATTAATTTTTTTTCATTTTCTATTTGAGCACAATGGCATTCAGAATTTTGGTAAATTTTGGTTTTTTTTTTGGGGGGGGATATAGATTTGATGAGTTGGTCGTCCTTTGATTCTTGTTTGCAGAAATTAATCAGATTTTGACCCTCAATCCAACTTGATGAAATCATTTGGTTTTGGGGGAAATAATTGTACTTGCAGCTTGGGGATGTAGAAAGAACTGATGAAAAGAACCATTGTAAGGCCTAGAATCTGGATATTATCACCATTGATTTTGCATCTTTCACTTTTGAGTGTAATTTTAGCCAAGGAAATAGTTTTCGTAGATGAACAGTTGGACGCAAAATCCGAAAAAAGTGTATTAGATTTATCCACCGTTAAATTTTAGTAACGTGAGTTCATAATTTTGGAATAGATCTAGACCGGTCGTCGAACCATTGACGGTGCTGGTTCTTGGTCAACCATTGGTTAAATTCATGACAATGTAGAAATATCAAGTTCAATATTAATTCCAAATAATAATAATAATAATAAAGCTAAAACTCCAACATTTACACATTGGCCTTCAAAAATCATAATACGAGAGGCTACCGTGCTGCATAAAATGGGAGCATGGTCGGAACGCTGAATTGCCAAGTTTCGGGCTAGAGCCGAGGGATGAAGAACAACCCAGGCTGATGAAGCAAGCACTCTGTCTAATTTTTCATAAACAAAGCCGTGAGTTGGTGAACCTCGTACCCAAGTGTAGAGAGGTCCTTCCCAACGTATATCAGAAAACCCAAACTGAGCTAAAAATTCACGAAAAGCCGAGCTACCCGAAGGTATGGCGGTGCCGCCACTGGATTTTTCAGAGGAGTCTAACACCTGGTTGAAATCACCACACAAGCAGATGGGAATAGGGAAAGGCTGTAGAAGAGTGGCAATTGAACGCCAAGTCATTGCCCTTAGCGGAACCTGAGGGTGTCCGTAGATAAAACCATACATCTCCATTTCCCCGGCTAGGTTATCTAAGGAAGATAGGATACAGTTCACGCTAACATGATGAATTGATAAGGAAATCGGGCCTAGCCAACCAAGCCAAAGCCCGACACTACGACCGATAGGGTCCGATCCCACAAAACAGGAAAACCCGAATTTAAGAAATTTAGAAGCTACCAACTTATAACTAGCCTTAGTTTCCATAAGAAAAACAATATCAAGTTTGTACAGCTTGATCAGACGAATCGTTGTACGAACTGTGGCGGTCTGACCGATACCCCCACAGTTCCAGCTGATGATCATCATGGACCCCGTGGTTGGTAAGGCCCAACCACCAAAGCCAAGCGAAGACCACCGGCACACACCAAGTGCCGTACAAACCAAATACGCCAAAAAGGATTGACACTCATAATTCTGGCACTTTGCGAGCCAAGACAAAGAATCATCACCCAAGCCCAGAATTTAGAAAACCCATCACCCCGCAAAATATAATCAATGAATAGATTACTGAGCACTAAAATACGAGGCAGATAATAAGAGCAATGACGTGTATGCATACCCGGAGGCTCGTCCGCAGTCTGTACTGCCAGTATGCAAAGTCGCTTGAAGCGCTGCGTAGGATCTGTTTCTGGCTCTTGTGATATCCCCTTCTACTGGCTGGTGCCGGAAAATGTTGAGGAAGTGCTCGATGATACACCAGGGTGAAGTATATTCTGAGTAGAGGGCGAAGGTTTCAGCTTCTTAGAGTGAACCCGGAGCTCCGAAGAAAGGTTCAACGTCTCATGTGAGCGTTTACGGGAACTGGTAGATGAGACATGAGACGAGTCAGACGAATCAGACAAGAAGGTATCCCATCCCATTTGGCGCCGAAAACTAAGAGGATCCATAACTGTGCTGCGGAGGAGGAGAGCTTGGGTGGTAACGATAGCTGGTGTTGAATCCTCTTCCATAACGGAGTCCTCAGACGAAGAGCTTAAATGTAGTGAAAATACCGGTGAAAGACAGGTACGGTCAACGGCCTTAACAAGCGAGGCAACGTCCAAAGAAGATGGTTCAGTGGCAATTTCAGCCAACGGCCCAAGCTCCGCATTAGCGTTGGCTAAATCCGAGAGCGTAGATGCTTGAAGCCCACCTTGATTATTTGCAGTATAGTTATCGTATTGATCAAGTAGCCCACATCCAGTTGAAATAAATTCATGGAATGCAGGAGTGTGCAATGTGAGCTCCTGTGCATTTGGGCCATCAGGCTGCCCCACGTCAAGAGGCCCATCTGTAGGAGCCGAAATACAAACTCCAAGCTCACGTGCAGATGTGCCAAAGATGAAATCAGCCCACATACGTCCAAGCCCAGTATCCAGCTGAAGGTGGAGCTCTTCTGCCTTATCCCTGAAGGTGCCAGCCGCCATTTTTGAAGCCAAAAAATTCAACGGGGTCCACGCCGCATGCGGCGAAGGATCCGAGGTTGCGTTGGCAGTTGCAAGGTCAACGTGGTCACGTGAGAAGATGCTTTCGGGATCAGCGTTGCCACGTCGAGTAGGCATGGCCGTAGCATCTGACGGCGGCGACATTCCCGGCTGGATTTTCGGCGAAGCTGCCGGAATAAGCGGATTGAAAAATTCTGGTGATCCCAGCTGTGCTGGCCGTAAAGATGGAGTGTCTGGTAAGTCGCGTTGCTGGGTATCAGATGCGGCATGCAAGGTGTCGCTAGTCCCGTTACTGTCGCATGAATGGTAACTGCTCGTTGAGGAAGAAGACGGCGACAAGGAGGAACCAAGAAAACGGGAGCCCGAGAGAGGATTGGAGGAACTGAGAAGGCTAGAGTGGATGCTTACAGTGCCCGACAAACCTTGCGCAGACGCCGCTTGATCCGCTTGTTCGATTAGGTGTTCCAAATCATCGGTGAAACGTATCCGACTAGTTCGATTTCGATTGGTATTTGTGAAGGCACGGAGTCAGGGCGTGAACAGCGGGCGTGCATTTTGGTAAAACAGATGAGCATCGGTTGGAGAAGAGTAACGTCCCAAGACTGTTTCCACCATTTGCTGAGCTGAGGGAAGAGCAAGCGAGCAATCGATGTTGGAATGACCAATAACGCCACAGTTATAGCAGATGCAGAATACTCGTTCATAGGACGCCCACACCCAGTTACAGTGCTCAACAACAGTAGGCAAGAACAATCCCGCCACAAGGGGGTCTGTAACCCGAACCCGGACATGAATGCAGAAGTAATCACGGCGTTGTTGACGTCGAGCGGACCAATCGATGGAGAGCACCTCACCAAAATACCTGCTTAAGGTTGCGGCCGCTTCATAGAAGAAATATTCTGCAGGAATGTCGTGTAGCCGAACCCACAAGTCGACAGTAGAGAAATCAAGGCGAGGTACACAGGAAAACGGAAACCAACGCACAACCTGTAGTAAAGAACCTTGAATATTCCAGGGACCTTCGGCTAGAAGCAACTCTAAGTCCTCTGAGGTTGTAAAATGAAAGGCAAAAAGGTCTCCTACGGCTTCCACTTCGACAGCACCTAACAAATCCCAGTGATGGGTAATCACCGCTTGGATGAGCTGTACAGAGAAAACCCTCGAGTCAACAAATCGGCCCATTAAAGTTTGGGTCCATCAAGAGGTTTGAGACGCAAGCAGAAAACCATCTACCTCAGCCATGTAACCGCATCGTTCAAGAGCCAAAGGCGCCTCCTCGTTAGAGGAGGCAACACTGGATGAAGCCAGTTGGTTTCTACAGGAGGGAAGAAGGGGAAAGGCGGGGGATAGATGTTAAGGTGTGGAAGAAATAGGGGAGAAAAAGCTGGAGAAGAGCAAACCTAGTCAGCTGCCAAGATACACAGCTACAGATTCATCGTCG
The DNA here is from genome assembly GCA_033065855.1 of Escallonia rubra. Classification (NCBI taxonomy): domain Eukaryota; kingdom Viridiplantae; phylum Streptophyta; class Magnoliopsida; order Escalloniales; family Escalloniaceae; genus Escallonia; species Escallonia rubra. The sequence goes on along the minus strand of JAVXUO010003007.1, from coordinate 38,799 downwards.
CAAAGGTCATCCGGCGAGAGATCATGGCAAGGAGTGGCGGGCAGCTGCAGTTCGGCAAGTGCGGTTGATAGAGACAACAGAGTCTTCTAGGGCTCTTCCATCACGACTGCCTCTGGTGCTGTGATCTCAGATGAATCTGGTCTTCGCTCCTCCCTGGTTGAGTATTTTTCTAACTTCCTTGCCCCGCCCCCTCCAAACCCGACCCTATGCCTTCAGATTCGAGACTATGTGTCTTACTTACCACTTCCGACCTTATCCCAGAGTCATGTTAGTCACCTCCAACAACCTTTTACTCCGGCGGAAGTGAAGCGTGCAACTTTTCTAATTGGAGATCTTAAGGCACCTGGGCCTGATGGATACCCTGGGATGGTCTTTAAGAAATGTTGGGACATTATGGGACCGTTAGTCACTTCGGGTGTACTATCTTTCCTTAACTCCAAACACCTTTTACGGGAGGTCAACCGAACCTACCTTGCACTGATCCCGAAAATCAAGGCACCTGAATCACCTGCGGACTATCGACCTATCAGTCTTTGTACCGGAATTTACAAAATCATTTCCAAGGTGCTTGTCAATAGATTGAAACCTATAATGCCGGATTTGATTTCTCCCTTTCAGAATGCTTTTCTAGCTGATCGATGTCTCTCTGATAATGTCCTTCTTGCGCAAGAACTCACTGACTGTGTTCGGAAGCGCAACAAAGGCGGGGTTGTATTAGTTGCCCTCAAATTAGACTTGAGCAAAGTGTTTGATCGGGTTCGATGGGAATTTGTAAGAGAAGTCCTTTTGGCCCTTCATTTGCCATCTAACTGGGTTCAGCTGATCCTCCAATGTATTTCCTCAGTCTCCTATGCTATTTTGGTTAATGGGGCACCTACATCCTTTTTCGACCCCACTCAGGGTATTCGGCAGGGGGACCCCCTCTCACCGTACCTTTTCCTTCTCTGTGCGGAGATCCTCTCTGTCAGCCTTCTCCGCAGAGAACGCGAGGGCTTGTTTCAGGGCATCAAAGCTGGGAAATACTCACCATCCGTCTCTCATCTTCTATATGCTGACGATATCTTTATCTTCATGCGACTTTCTAAAGAAGCTCTGCGTAACATTGAGGCCGTTAAAATGATCTTACAAACCTATTGTCAGCTTTCTGGCCAATGCATTAATTGGGCAAAATCTTCTCTTGTCATCAGCCCTAATGCAAGCTCTGAAAAAAGACTTCTTATCGAACGGGCGTTTGAGTTTCCCGCTTCCTCGACTTTTGGGAAATATTTGGGTATTCAGCTAGACGTGACAGAATCTAAAAAGGAAATCTTCCGATCTCTAGTGCAACGGGTTCAGGACCGCTGTGCACATTGGCTTGGACTTTTACTGAATAAAGCAGGCCGTGCCACTCTTATTACTTCAGTTCTCTCCTCCCTTCTTGTTAACTATATGTCTGTGTTTAAATTCCCAGTGGCTGTTTGTACTCAACTTGACCAAATTTTGGCCCGGTTTTGGTGGTCAGGCGAGGCTACGCGACACTCTATTCATTGGTTAGCGTGGCCTTCCCTGTGTCTACCGAAAAAGCATGGCGGTCTAGGGTTTCGTGACTTTCGCCTTTTCAATCAGGCCTTACTTACTAAACAGGCTTGGAAGCTTTGGACCAATCCCCAAAGTTTAGTGGCTCGGGTACTCAAGGGCCGATATTTTGCTTGGCGCCAATTTCTACACCTTACTCAACCCCGTTCCTGCTCATGGATTTGGCGAAGTGTTCTTCTTGGGCAACGTATCCTTAAACAGGGCATACAGTGGCAAATTGGTGACGGGCGATCGATTTCTGTGTGGATGGATTGGTGGTTGCCTTGCGCCCCGCCAAATATCTTACAGCAATATCGTACTAGCACTAATACCTCTTGGATGATCTCTCACTTGTTCATTGCCAATACTTCCACCTGGGATTTAGATAAGCTCCTACACATTTTCCCTGACACCATCATCCCTAACATTCTGCGGCTCTGCTTATTACCGTTAGGCACGCCAGACCGCTTATTCGGTTCTTTTAGTCAAGGCAACAGCTGCCCGGTTGCTGCGGTCTACTAGTTTTTGTCTAAAGGACTCATCTCTGCCTCTGTGCTGCCCACAACCTTTTGGTCGCAACTTTGGAGACTTCCAATCCCAGAAAAGCTCAAATTTTTCTTATGGCAATTCAGCCACGCTCGTCTGCCTCTATTGCCTGAACTTCTTAAACGCCATTGCCCGGTACAAGTCTCATGTCCGTTATGCAAGTCACAGCCAGAAACACCTGAACACATGTTTCTTGATTGTGAACAAGTGCAGCCCATTTGGACATTCTTCTTAGGTCGCAACGCCTTCATGCGACCTATTACCTCTGCCACCCGCTGGTTCGCTCGTTGTCTGCTATCAAACCTTACTCCTGCCAGCAACGCCTTACTCCGAATTGTATGCATTGCAGTTATCCTTTGGAATATTTGGTTAGGCCGCAATTCAACGATTTTCGCTGCCAATTTTTTTTTGTGCTGGACTGATCATCACACAGACACGTTCCTTACTGCACTGCATTTTTAGCACGCCCACCTTTCACACTCGCTGGCAACATGTACAAGACTCAGGCCGGGAATGCCCATCAGCTTTCGTTGACTGCTACGAACATTTTTATCCTCCGTTATGTTACATCTATTTTTCAGAGAATTGCGCATGTCCGCTACCACCTTCCCCTGTTTTCTGCTCCATTTCGGTTTTAGGCTCACCCGCTGACTGCAGCTTTGGAATGGGGTTAGTTCTGTTTAACGGGGCATGGACCCCAATTGGTGCGACCATTGATACACTCACAGCTAGGGACGAATTTAATGCATTTCAGTCAGAATTAAATATCGCGCTCAATTGGGCTTTAAAGCTAAAACACTACCATATTAGTTTCCTCTTCCCTGATTGTTCCTTTCTGGTGCAGTTGACAGCAACAATTAAAGAATGTTCGACTTCGTCCGTTTTTTGGTGTACAGTTCTACCTAACTGCAAGGGTTTGCACTCAGTGCTAGCCACCCAAGGAAAGGCCAGTACTCTCCGGCTTTCGTCATCCTTAGCAGCTTTTGTCTCGCGATCTGGTGGGCTTTGTCAGGAGTGGGTTTCTGAGACACAACCTGTCCGACGCAGGGATGCTGCTTGATCTACTTGTGGTGTTTTTGATTCTTGTAGTCAGTGTTATTATTAGTTTTTATTATAGTCAGTTTTAGTATCTTGGAAAGAGCCCTGACGAAGGGTACTACTTTCCCTCTTGTATATTCGACTGTTTCATATCTGGGTATATATTTCTACTCTTTCTCTCAACCAAAAAAAAGAAGTTCACATTGATGGAAACGTGAGGGAAAAAACTATCAATTCAGGTCAACCACCCATCTTGTTAAAGCCACCACTAACAACAAAAAATGACGTTTTTTGCGACTACGAATCTCGAGATAGCCATCACTACTCGCACCCTAAAACCATTTCATCCACGCTTATAACTGTTTGTGGTCAAAAGCAAATTTTCAATTGAATTGCTACAGTGGACTCACAATGCAGAATTTTTTTTGTGTTTCTTTAAGCACTTATATATATATATATATATATGGGAGCTGATCCATTAATAGCGCTAGCAAGTTGTTAGCGCGATTTGGCCGTCCGTAACATAATGTCGCGGACAATAATTTACCGTCCGCTACATTATGTTGCGAACGGTGAAAAAAATTAGTATTGTGGCCTTCGATTTGGCCTTCCATTCTCGCACATGGACGGCCAGATTGCGCTAGCAACTTGGGTTTAAGTTGCTAGCGCTATCAACGGATCTGCCTCCTATATATATATATATATATATATATATATATATATGATCAATTGCTCGGGCGGGAAATTTTCGCTAAGTTTACCGCGCGATTTGGCCGTCCATCTGGCCCAATGGACAGGCCATATCTAACTTTTTTTTAAACTTTTTTGTCGTCCGCTACATTATGTAGCGGACAGTATTTTTGTCAAAGCTACATTATGTAGCGGACAGTATTTTTGTCAAAGCTACATTATGTAGCGGACAACGAAAAAGTTTTTTAAAAAAGTTAGATATGGCCTGTCTATCGGGCTAGATCGCACGGGCAACTTAGCGAAAGTTCGACAAAAATACTGTATGCTACATAATGTAGTAAACGACGAAAAAAAAATAAAAAAAAATTAATTTGGACCGTTCACATCTTGCGCGTAGACAACTAGATCGCGCAGACAACTAGATTGCGCAGACAACTTATTTAAGTTGTCAGCGCGAGCAATGGATCCGCTCCCATATATATAAAGGAACTTACTAAATGACTTGGAATTAAAATAATTGAACACGCCCACAAAAAGTTAATTAGGTGAACAAGAATAAAGTACACTAATTTAGGTCCAACGCCTGATATCGAAATTGCAATCAACTCAGTACATTGAAGAGATGACTTAAGTCTTAAGGCCCTGTTTGACAGGGTTTTTTTCCAGTTTTGGAAAGTGGAAAAAAAGTCGCGTTTGATAACCATTTTTTTTCTTTCTTCAATTTAAAAAACTAGTTTTTAAACTGAAAATTAATAACAACCTCAAAAAATGAGTTTTTTTTTTTGAGAACACCACCACCAACCTCCCACTGTTGGCAGCGACCACCGCTGGCCGACAGCCACCTCAAACGACCACCGCCGGCGACTACCGGCGGCAACCTTCGGCAACTGGTGACCACCGTCGGTGACCTCCGCCGGTGGCCACCTCCGGTGGCTGATGACCACCATCGGCGGCCAGCAACCACCGCTGACCGCTGGCAGCCACAACCACCGCAAACCACCAGAAAAAAAAACTCAAAATAAAAATTGGGTTATCAAACACCCAAAAAAAATAAAAAAAAAAACAGATTTATCAAACACCCACTTGTTTTTGTAAAAAAAAAAAAAATTAAGCTGCTCTTTAATTTATTTTTTTCCAAAAACTGAAAACCAAAAAAAAGTTTTGTCAAACAGAGCCTTAGTCTTAAGTTATTTTTAGATGTTAAGTTGTGTCCTTCTCTTCTATTCTTCCTTTTCAACTGTTTAAAACTGTCGAGTGAGTGTAACTATTACAAATAATTTCAATCGACAACTGTAGAATATGCACCCATATTTCCTAGAATCAAGTTTCACGTGTCTCGATTTATAACTGCAATTAACATCTAAACCTCATTAATGGCCACTTATCATTACTAGTCATAGAGCCAGAGCTTTATCTTAAATCAATCAACCAGATCGACATTAAATTAAGTGGCACGTGCTTTTGAGTCTTTAACATTTTAACTTGTCCACATGTCAAATTGTCATTGGTCAATACTAGAATCTATGTTGCACATGCCGACTGTAACAAACTCGGTTCCCGAATTGTGGTTCCACAATCTTCGCCACTTTTGAGGATTTCAGTTTCATCCATCGTCCATGATCATCAACCACAAAATTTGGCCTTCCATCTTGGAAACCTAATTTTTATGTTTTAAATTTTAGTTTTACCCAGACATGCCCAACATCATCTTCCATATGCAATTTCCAATCCTAAGCTTAATGATATGAGCCTTACTAATCTCTACAATTCTAAAACCACATTTTAGGCCCCAAATCGCCATGATGACATAGCCGACAAAGCTTATGCAACTTGCCAATCTTATATTAAAGTCTCTTGAATTTCTAGATTGTTTTAGTTGTTCACGATTTTATCGCGATTAATGGTGAAAGAAGATTGGTGGTGTTAAAATTCTAGACATCTTCCACATAACATGTAGTGGGTTCTGGAACATACAATACGAAGTATCCCGAAAATTCTGAAGATCCTTCTTGTTACGAGCCTCCAACACACTTGATCTTTATCTACAGGTACGCAAACGACTACTAGAGTCGAGTTCTTCGTCCACAAACCAAATCTTAGAGCTTGGTGATGCTCTAAAGAGAGTGAAACGGGGGGGGGAGGATTTTTTATTTGCAGGGAAGACATATGTCTTGTGACTTAGTATTTCTCTTGGGATATATCTGCCTTTATACAGATATATTATTAGCGACTGACTTTATTTCAAACATTTATGAAATAAAAAATGTATTCATCTCAAACACTTAGGATATAAATATCCTCTAATTAACTCTAATAATCCAGTTTAACAAATAAACATTATCTATTAGTTGACGGATAACAGGTCCACCGACCCAATTTATTAATAGCTCTCACTCGCCCACAAAAGGCAAATAAATCATGCAGTTCGTCTTTATCTCTTGTTCACTTATCTCTTCATACAGGAAATGGAACGTGCGACCTACGAGAAGGATGTCCAAGTTGAGGAGTATTTAATTAAGTTGTCACCAAACTAGTACAATACATCACTCAAATAATCTTTTATGCAACCCAGGTAGTTAAACTACACTAGATTAAACACTCTCAAATCCCTCAAAGTGAGCAGTGTTAAGCGTCTCATATGTTATGTATTCATGACTCATATCAAAACAAAAATTTACAAAGTCGCTCGGGCTATGAATCACACAACATGGTGTAATGTTGACCTTTCTTTCCAGAGCCCTCATGTCATTCCAATTAGACTTAACCGCTTCCGTACATCCAAGCGTACATGCTAAAGTAGCGACATCGAATATCCTCTTCATGACATAGTCTAAGATGAAAAGGGTACTACATAGGATCCAAGTGGCTCATATAGTCATGAACAGTGTTATTAAAGGCGCAGGCGCACCTAAGGCGCAAAAGGTCCCTAGAGCCTAGACGCAAGGCGCAGGCGCACGCCTTTTCAAAGCAAGGCGCAATATTAAAATAAATAAAAATAAATAAATAATAGTGCATTAAAACAATAAAAATAAGTAAAAATAATTCAAAACATGATAATTAATAAACTTCCAAACAATTTGTAAATTTTAGACACATGTATAGCTGTTAAAAAAAGAAAAAGCACTTGGCTTTATACAAAGAAACCCAATTCTGAAGTGTTTATTCTCCCTTTTTCCATCCACCTCCACACAATTGAAATTTATAAATCCTGACACCATTGTACAACCAGACTATTGTGCCACCATCCCATAGAACAATTGCATTTCTCCACTCTCAGAATGGTAGTCTATGAATCCCAAAAGTAAGTTGTTATGCTAAAACTGTACAAAAGCAGTACCAAGTCAACAAAATCTAAATCATGAATGAAGCCCAAAAACCTTGAAATTATCCTAAAGCACAAGAAGCAATTAAAGCTACACAATAGCCAATCAAGTAAAACACTCTAAATAGAATGTGCAAGCAGAAGTTAGCTACACAAAATCTTCACATAACTTAGCATAGAGAAGGAATACAGTTAGTTAGCTGCACAAAATCTTCACATAACTTAGCGTAGAGAATGAATACAGTTACTCTGCATAAGACTGTTTATGCATAGTCCAAATTGAAAGGCAAAACATTGAGCAACCACTAAAGCTAAATAGCCTAAACCAAACATAAATTATGAGAAGAAACTGAGGCAGCACTGTAGCAGCAGAACATATGAAATGGCACGGTTACTGGAGCAGAGAGTGGAACAAGCTAGAGAGTAATGAACCAGCAGGGGCACTGGTGCAGGTGAGAAGCTGCTTCGGTGGAGCAGCCAAGCAGCAAGGTGAAGAAAAACACCAGCAGTATCGGCTGGAGCAGCGGGCGGAGCAACAGGCTGTCGGCGGGCGACGAGAAAGGAGATGCGGCTATCGGAGCAAGGCTGTCGGCGGCGGCGACGGGAAAGGCAAGCGGTGATCGTGCGTGAATTTTTAGGGATTTTGATTTTGAAACAGATTCTTTCAGAGTGGTCGTGATTCTTTCAGAGTGGTGTTAGACTTGTAAAATTGAAATGTTTGACTTGGTAAAACATCTGAAAGGAAATCGACGGCCCAAGTAAAGAGATGATGGAACATCCAATGGCTATGGTTCATGCGCCTAGACGTGCGCCTCCCGCTCCGCTATGCGCCTTTGCGCCTGGGCGCACCAGGCGCGCGCCTTCTTGAACGCGATGTGCCTAGGCCTAGGCGAGGCGCGAGGAGTGAGCCTTAGCGCGCCTTATGCCTAGGCGCACTTTTAATAACACTGGTCATGAAGCAGGAATTCATTCATCACTCCCACTTTCAGTCTACATTTAGCACATGCAGTATGATTTTCATGTTATGACCTAACTCGCGAAGGCATGTCACATTAATATATAATAAAATACACTATATGAATCTGAGTCTAGTCGTTATACGAGCACCTAACCTGAGTTTTTCAGCATAGACACTCTCATAGTACCTGTCTGAAATCTCACATTCGGCTATAAACAGGCTACATAGAGTTGTGGAGATACTCTACGACCGACCTGCCTCTTTAGGTCTCATCTTAGCTCCGACTAAGGCGACATGTGTTCCATCACTAGATGATTCATCTTATTCGTCATTTCGGCGCTTAAGACAATTATGACTTATCTTACTCGCTAACTTTGCACCAAGGTGAATTACCCATGTGAGTGGGTTAATTCAAGTATATATGTAATCATAATGATAATCCATCCACTCCAAAATAAACTCAAATCAAGGAATGCATATATAATAAATAATGTCAAGTTCAGAAGACGCCATAGAAATCTCACAACTTACGTAGTCCTATACTCTTAATGTGAGAAAGGAAAACATCTATACCAATAGGCTTGGTCAAATGATCAGCTAATATTTTGCCAGTAGGTATATGCTTCATGGTCACCTCTCCTTGTGCAACTAAAGTTCTCATGAAATGATAGTGAAGGCCTATGTGTTTGGCCTTCCCATGTTATTTGGGGTCTTTTATAAAATCTAGGGAAGTTGTGTTGTCGCAGTGAATAGTAACAGCCTCATCTGCATGAGCTATAACCCCTAGAGCCTGTCAGAATGACCTCAACCAAATAACTTCATGGACTGCTGCTGAACAAGAAACATACTTTGACTCCATCGTGGATAGAGCGATGCAAGTTTGTTTGTGGCTTCACCAAGATATAACTCCACCGCCTAGTATATATGCATAACTTGAAGTGGATCTGTGCTCATTTCTATCACCGCTCCAATCATCATCAATGTTTCCTCTCAGTCTCAAGTCTCCACCATGATAACATAGGACGAGATCAGCAGTTTCACGTAGGTATCGAAGAATCCTTTTCACCATATTCCAATGAGCAGGTCCATGATCACTCTTATAACGACTCAACATTCCAACGACATAGTAGATGTCTGGACGTGTACATAGCATAACGTACATCAGACTCCCTACTGCAGCCGCATAAGGCACATTGGACATCTGATTCTTTTCCTTATCATCCTTTGGGCATTGGTCTATGCTTAAAGTACACGTCTTATGTCTATGGGTTTTGAGTTATGCATACAGAAACTGAGACAAACCGAGAAGTCTCTTTGGATGATCGCATATGATTTTAACCCCAAGCACATAATTAGCTTCCCCCATGTCCTTCATCTCAAAAGTTGAGCACAACCACTGCTTAATGGCCACAATAGAACTCATGTTATTCTCAACTAAAAGAATGTCTTCTACATATAAAGAAATTGAAACCAATAAAATAACCCTAGAGGGGGTGAATAGGGTTTTTGAAATATAATGGGGAATTTAAACTAAGCACAATCATAAATCTCAAACAAATCAAGTAATACTTCAATGAAGATGCTAACTAAACAATCTCAAACAATTAAAGAGCAATAAGTAAAGAGATTGAGTTAGAGATACTTGACAAGGAGATTTAAATGGTTCGGCTTGATATACCCTCAAGCCTACATCCACCTCTTCAAGGAAGTCCCTTGCAAGAGCACTAGAATCCACTAGCAACAATCTTCTTCCGGGTCAAGATCAAAACCCTTACAACACTTGGTGATATCCCCACACCAAGCACAAGTCTTGAATCCACAAAGCTCACCCAAGACTTGACAAACCCAAGCCTTGATCACAATCCTTTTACAAAGATCAAATGTGTACAAAGAAACCCTCTTGAAAGGAAATGAGTACAAATGAAGCTCTAGTGCAATAGAGAGATGATAGAATTGATGACTTGAAGGATGCTCACTCTCAATCAAAGAATTGCTCACAAAGATGCTCTCTTTAATGATGTAAAATCATGAAGATGAAGAGAGAAAAGTTTAATCTATGAGCCTTGATGTTTCTCTAATGAATGAAGGCTTAGAATGTGGTTTCCATGATGTATAATGAAGCCCCAAATCATTTATATAGAGAAGAGATCAAATATAGCCGTTAGGCATAATATGGCCAAAACTGCCATTGCAGTCGACTGTAACCAATGCAGTCGACTGTAATCCCTCTAAAATAGCCGTTGGAGTTTTGTCCTCGAAAATAGCCGTTGGAATAGAATTTTGACCAATGCATGCAGTCGACGGCATTACCCTACTGCCTATCAGTTGCCTCACGGAACCCCCTTTCCTATTTTGGGCATAACTTTCTCTAGAAAAATCGGATTAAGGTGCCGTTTTTTGCGTTGGAAAGCTAATGAAAAGTTTTATCAAGATATGAAAATATTAGCACCAAAAACAGTTTTGAGAAAATCTGAGTGAGCTCCAAAGTTCACTCATTTTTAAGAACCACACTCGTGTGAAAGGTTATGAACTCACATGCAATGCACAAGGTGTCCTAAGGTCTTTTTAGGTCATAGTCATCAATCCAAGCATCAAACCAAGACTAGGTACATAATAGGAAAGATCAATTATAATCGATAGTAACTTAGCCTATGCATTCTTTCTTGCTCTTTGACATTGGACTTGATGAAGCTTCCATAGCATGTCACCATAGCTTTAAGCTTCTTTGGCTTTAATCCATCTATCCAACTTCTCAAATGTGTCTTCATGAGTGTACATGTATATACCTACTAAGAATACATTCAAAGCACACATTAGAACATAATCAATGTGTAGTTATCATCAAAACAAGATGTAAGCCTAGGTTATCCAACCATAGGGCTAACAGAAAGGATCAGAATACTTTTCTTGGATCGTTTTACGCAAACGCAATGGGCTTATACAATCATTTCAAAACCTATGGACTTAATGACATGATGAATCTAAAGTACCACTGCCTAGACAATTGTTTAAGACCTTATATAGAACATTTGAGTCGGCAAACTTTGCAATCATGTCCCTTGATTTCAAAACTCTCAGGTTGTGCCATATAAATCTCTTTGTTTAGTTCTCCATAGAGAAACACAGTCTTAACATCCATCTATTGTACAATGCGTAACTGCTCTCTTAAAGACACCCTGCACATCATTTAAGACTGCCCCATCGACCAAAATATATGGGCCTTCCTCTTCAAGTCAACTTACAGTGACCAACCCTTCACCCTAATCCTTGCCAAATGGTTAAAAAAACACCTAGTTCCAATAACATGATCCATTAGAGCACTGTCTTTCCAAGTGGCTGCCATATCTGATTGTGCCTTTACACTTTCCAATGCAAAACCAAAATTCTCACGTCCTTAGGCACTATAAGAAAACAATGATTTTGCGATGGAAGGAATTCCGTCGCTAAAACCTCTTTTAGAGATGGATAAACCCGTTGGTAAATTTCCGTCGTTAAAAACATTATAAGTGACAGAATGCTAGCGTCGCTAAAAATCCCGTCGTTAATGATAGCTTTTTTCAACTGGCTTTTAGCGACAGTGTAATTTCGTTGCTAAAATTCGTTTTTAAAACAAATTAGAACGTCTTCTTTCTGCCGTTTCTCTCTCTGTCTCGAATATCTCACCCACCGGCGACCCTCTCTACAGCGACCTACATCTCCGGTGACACCACCGTCCTCCCCTCGACACCGCGCCACCTACAACGATAGCTCCATCCTCCCCTCAATGCCACGCCACCTCCAGCGACATCCCCGTCCTCCCCCCGACGCAGCGCCACCTCTGGCGATAGCCTCGTCCTCCACCCGACTCAGCGCCACCTCTGGCGACAGATCCATCCTCCCCCCGACACCGCACCACCTCCAGCGACCTTCACGGTATTGCCCACTGCTCACCATTTTCGTTTATCAGTGTCCTTAACAATTTGCTCTTAATTGTCAGTAGAAAAATCACAATTTATACAAATGCGTGCCCATTTTGTTTAGTTAGTTTAATTATTTGCTTCATAGAGTTTCTTTAAATTTTAGCAGTTACAATGCTGTTGTTATATAAACTTTTTAACAACAACATATTTTCTGCTATTATAAAAAAAGGAGACAGAGAGAAGTGTGTGTTGCGATGTCTAATGTCTAAAATTTTTAATAGGACAAACACATCAACAATTGTGTCCATTGTGGTGCAAAAAGATTCCAATATGAACCTCCAAGCTTCTAATATTTCAAAGGCGAGGTCAAATTAGCTAGCACTAAAACTCCTGTTGGCTTACGCATTCTTTTCACATCTCAATCAGAGAAGGCGGTGGAATTTCGTGAGAACATCCAAGCATACAATAGTATATTCTCATTCACATCATTTTGGAATAAAATTGGATAAGGAACTTGCATCAGCAAAGAAATGGATTTATACATTTAGAGCACAGGGTCAGATATACCATGATCTCCCATCTTTGATCCCTACAAAGAAGAACCCTCGGTACTTTTAGCTGTACTTTTATGACAATGATAATGAAGTTGAGAACATAATGAAGATATTGCAAGATGTGCATTTAAGTAAGGATACAGTGAGAAAGTTAATGGAAGTTCAACAAGAAAATCCATATGCACAATTCCTGCGTAGACTAAAGGACTGCCCAGTGTTAGACGACTTTGAAATTCGCATAAAGAAAGATGTCAAATTAGAACAACGAGTTTACAATGTGCCAACATCTGATCAAGTGACTGTTATATGGGTTGAAGGCAACAACCCTCATGGGTTGTTCGAACGAGATATTAGTGTCCATGCACACTCTGGACACAAACATAGAGTAAAGCATAACTATGGTTGTTATGATCCACTACAATACCCACTACTATTTCATAATGGTGAAGTTGGGTGGTATCAAAACATCAAGAGGGATAAAATGAAAAAAGCTGAGAATCTTTAAAGCGGGGACTCACAAGAAGGTTGTTTAACCGTAGCCTCTTTAGCATCAGTGGAAGAGATATTTGTGCACGAGAAAAAAGGCAAGCATTACGTCCTCATATACATCATTTGCTTTTATGAACACCGCACCAACTGAAAACAAACAATACTTAATAATAGCTTTCTACTGAATTTAGGCGTCGTGAAAGAAGAATCTAGGAATGTATCATGTAGAGAATACTACTGTCACAAGCTCCAGGTTTGAAAATCTGACCCATCGGTTCTCTTATTAGCAGGACATTTGTTAGAACAATATGCAGTTGATATGTATATAAAGTTGGAAACAACTAGGTTGGACTTCCATCGGGCAAGACAGTCTGACCTTCGTTCAGAGTTGTACCAAGTAATTGTCGACTGTGTCATAACTGGAGAAACTAGAGGTAGTGAAGTTGGAAAACATGTAGTACTTCCCGCATCTTTTGTTGGGGGCCGAGGGACATGCGTCGTAGGTATTTTGATGCGATGGCTTTGGTCTAACGATTAGGAAGCTTGTTTTGTTTCTTATAATGACGTGTAATCATGAGTGGGATGAGATTATAGATGAACTACATGAAGGTCGGAAACCTCAGGATCAGCATGATTTGACTGCACGCATGTTTCGAGCAAAGCTTTAAGACCTTACAGAACAACTTTTTAAGAATGAGATATTCGGTAAAGTAGAGGCCGACATTAACATGATTGAGTTTCAAAAAATAGGTCTTCCACACACACATATATCATTTAGTGATTGAGTTTCAAGTATCTTTATAAGTACATTTACAAAGGACACGATAAAGTTGCGGTGCATATATCATTTAGTGAGGGAGAGAACTTTATTAACGAGATTCAACAGTTCCAAGATGGGAGATGAATATCTGCACCAGAGGCAATGTGGAGGATATTTGAATTCAACCTCAATGAAATGTCTCCGGTAGTGATAAACTTGCAACTGCACCTTCCAAACAAATAATGCGTAACTTATTAGAAAAATCAAAACCTAACAAATATCGCTTCATGGGATCATGTTTCAAGAACGATGCTCACAGAATTTTTCAAGATGAATTTGACTAACGAGAAAGCAAAAGCAAAAGCAAAGAAGCTTCTCTATTGCGAGTTCCCTGAACATTTTGTACCGGATAAAAATGGCAGGTTCTAGAAAGAAAGGAAAAAAAGAGGTGCCATTGGTTGTATTAACGGAGCTAATCCAAGAAAAGGGGAAATATATTATTTGAGGTTGTTGCTTAATCATGTTAGAGGCCCAAAGCCGTTCGAGGATTTATTAACAGTTAATGAAGTGCAATGCCAAACATTTAAAGAATCAACCTAAAAAGGGGCTTGATAGATTCGGACCGAAGTGTGATAAATTGCCTTAATGAAGCGTTTACCTTTCAAATGCCGCATGCTCTGTCCTAATTATTTGCTACCCTCCTGGTACACTGCGAACAGTCTGAAGTAAGGAATTTATGGGATACTTACTTTGAACCTATGTCCAAATATTTTAAAAAAGACCATACAAATTCTGTTGATTCCCAAATTTCCTTGTAACTGCAAAGCATCAACTCAATTTTAGGAAGTATGGGAAAGAGTGTTGGAGACTATGACCTGCCTCCTTTGATTCCTAGCTCCTTTAAGTATGAAAACTTGCACTCAAGAGAAATAAGAGATGAGCTAAGTGTAAAAATCCCCTATGAGGACCTTGATGCTTCATCAAAGTTAAACCATGAACAATATGCAGCTACACAACTATATTGGAACGATTCAGTAATAATACAAGTGGTGTCTTCTTTGTTAATGGACGTGGAGGGACGAGGAAATCATATTTGTACCGTGCGCTGCTCGCACAAATTAGATCAAAACATATTTTGGCCGAGTTTAACGTACCTCCGGCCCTAGCAGTAGTGCCGGTTACAAGCCAAGCCTCTTCCCTAGTAGTAGACCAAGAGCTCCTGTGGGGAAATCGTTGCTTTAGTTTTCACAGCTGCTCTTCCAAAGCAATGAGTGGAAACAAGCAACCTTACTAAGAAAGGTGCTGCTGGGTAAGTAGAACCAGCGGAATGCGCCAAGATGAAAGAGCTCTCAGAGATCTTTTTTCCTTTTGGAAGATTTACCCAGCAGTTGGATAGAAACAGAACTGTCCGTCCACAGAGCCAAACCACTTGGGCTGATAGCCTTAGCAACTGTAATTATGCCTAGTGGAACAACGGCGCATTTAACACTCAAAAATTTGATTGCTGTCAATGAAACAAGCTTATGTAACATACCAAAGCAGAGTGCCACTGCTGAGCTAATATGAAAATCAAAGCTCTTCATTTGGGATGAAGCACCAATGGCTAAGTGTTTTGCAATTGAGATAGCAGATAGAAGTTTTAGAGATATAATGAACAATCAGGAACCATTTGGCGAAAAAGTTATAGTCTTCGAAGGAGACTTTTGATAGGCATTTTACCAGTTGTACCTCGAGGAACAAGAGCAGAAACAGTTGGTGCAAGCCTTGTTAGATCATATTTGTGGCACACAATGGAAAAGCTACGACTGACAAAGAATATGCGAGCAAGACACGAGAAGATTTTTTTTTTTTTGGTGAATTTCTTCTTAGAGTTGGAAATGGGGAGCAACTTGTGAACGGTGATGACTTGATTACTTTTTCAGATCAGATGGTGATAAAATGTGAAGATAATAACAACCCAAAAGAGTATTTACTAACAAAAAATTTTCCTTTGAAGAACAATTTTCATTATGTGGAGTACATGAAGGAACATGCAATATTGGCCACGACAAATGAATATGTTAACATGTTGAACGACTCGATAATCAAGATGTTTCTAGGCGATGAAAAGACCTTCTACAACATCGAGAACAGTTGATGACTCAAACCTCTACTATCAGGAACAGTTCATTAACACGTTAATGCCCAACGGACTCCATCCTCATAAGTTAGTACTCAAACAAAATAGTCCGATTATATTTTTTAGAAGCTTAGACTCATTTATTGGGTTATGCAACAATGCAAGGATGTTTTGTAATGACTTGGGAGATTAACGTAATTAGTGTAGAGATTACAATTGGACATCATGCTGGCAAGGAAGTGTTATTGTCGTGAATACCTCTTTCTCCTGCTGAAAATGAGGGTTATCTGTTTCAATTTAAACGAAAACAATCCCCCTTCTGACTCTGTTTCGCTATGACAATTAATAAAGCACAAGGACAAACAATACCATATGTTGGGGTTTATCTCCCGCAGCCAATTTTCTCTCATGGGCAGCTATGTTGCTCAGTCTCAAGGTACTTGCATGTCTACCACAATAGTTTTAGCAAAACAAGAAGAAAAAAGAGATGTACACTAAGAATGTTGTATATAAAGAGGTTTCTCATCAGAGAGGTAACTTTTGCAATGGCATTTGCATCTACTCTCATAGTCTACGCATTGTTTTGAAATATTATATTTATGTATCCATTGCATCTTTGCTTTTTGTTTCTACATGTTAGATGTAATGCATGTAATTATAACTCTAACTATCATTTTTATTTGGATTTGTAACAACGACAATGTCTACTGATGAAGTGTTTAAGCGTGGCATTGTACTCATTAGAGAACTGCAAAAGTATCAAAAGGAATGGACACTAAAAGTAGTTCTTTTGAGGGGTAGCTCTCTCGAAACATTAAAAACCCGGAAATGATTGGAAGAAATGTGAAAAATGATAGTCGCTGACGAGGAGGTATGAATTATTTTACACGTAATATAGATTGAATGTAATACACTATATCGTTGCTATGATATAATTCATATTTACTCTACTTTCATCTGCCTAAAATTGCTTGAGAATTATGGACTAACATATCGTGCTAAAAAAAATTAATTTAAAAATTTTAAAGTTTGAATACTAAAAGTTTTAATGATAAAAACTCAAGGGAACAAGAATACAATCAATCATGTTCAAGGATATTGTTGCAAAGTTCAAAGGACTAACCGAAAAGGAAAAGATCTATATTGTACCTAACGGGGTTGTAAAGCCGACCAACCCCAAATTCATAAATGTTCATCTAGATTTGGCGTTGACGTTTAATGTAGCAACCAACATTGTGGAAGCCCCATCTCCAGTAGTCATGGTCAACATGCTAAAGGATTTTGTGCCAATTCGTGAAGTTATTAATAATGACGAGGAAAAATTATTCAGTAAGTTCAGTAGTAAATTACTAGATATTTGTTTGTCATTTTTAAATGATGTATATATATGTGACACAACTTTGTGTATAGATATCTTCGCAGTTGTGGTTGATGCAAAGGTTTTATCTACCGTTAGGAGGAATGCTGATGGCGTGCTGCATAAGAAGCGAGGTATAGTCATAATCGACAAAGAGTATTGAAATAACATAAATTCTCATCACGGTTTAGATGCATCAGAAGCACGCACAATTACTGACTTGATACTCATTGTTACAGATCAACTTTTGTCGTTCTAACCTTATGGGGTGACTTGGCAATACATGAAGGGGGAGAAGTTCAAGACAAAATTGCTGATCAACCAATTATTGCATTAACAAACATAAGAAGAACTACATATGAAGGTATATATTGTTTGAATCTTGACACTAGATGCTGCTTAAAGCTGACATATTTTACGTAATACAAATTGATATGCGTATTCATAGGGGTTTCACAGCTATCGGTATCTTTTATATCCACAATACAAGTTCATCCATGAATTCCATGAAGTAAACGCAATTGGAAACTGGTAATATACCACTCCTTTCGTTGGATCAAATAATAGTGACGATGCACAAAACCAAAAAATTGGTGTGTAAAGCTACATCTTTTCTCATCTAGGTTAGAAAAAGATCGTCCTTTGATCTCAACAGCAGGGAAGTTGAGAGATGCAATGGCTGTAAGCCTGGAAGACATATTGAAGTGTGCACCAATTACATCTCAGGTATTACCAAAAGAAAATATTCCTCTACTCCATTCTCTTAGTAATCCATACACTAATATTCACTATTTACAAAAAATATATTGCTCCTTTAAAGTAACAATTCTGAGGATAGAGAACATAGATAACCCTTGGTTTGATGTTTGCAACCAATGCGGTAAGAAGGTTACCATCATTGAAGAACAAGTAACCTGTGCATTTTGTCCGAGCAATCAGGAAATAGCTAGCTTATGAGCCAAGGTAAATTTGGTCCCTATAAAAAAACTTTTACGAACTATATATTTGTTAAGTTACTTCTTTACTGAACCAAGTACATCTTAAGATTGACGTGGTTGATGAAGAAAAAGTGCAATCCTCACTCTATTTGATGCAGCAGAAATGTTAACGGGTTGCAGTGTCGCAAAGTTCAAATAATCCAAAAAAGAGGTACGAGACAACTCATTGTGTACAGACTGTGTTCTTTAGAATTATAGTGCACCTAACTTAAAAGAGAAAAAACACTTGCAGAATGGCATGAACTGCAAAATGTTGAGAATGCTGGAATTATGCATTGGAAAGACGTTCACATTCGTCGTCAAAATGGATAAAAAGAGGGAAGAAGAGATAGTTAAAGGACGGATGATCGTTGAAGAAGTCTTCGAAAATGGAATCATGGTCGACGACGAAAAGACTTGTGAAATTCTCTTGAAAAAGAAAGTTAAAGTCGAAAAAGCTTTAAAATGTCATCTTCAATTACTTTTATTTCTATTAGGAATTGAACGGAATTTGAATATATAATATATAGGCGTTGAAACTTTTATATAATTAGCCTGTTTACTTTTAAATATAATGAATGTTATGATTGATAACGTATTGATTCATGTGACTATTCTATTGGATATGTAATCATAACATTCTCTAACTTTGCGAGAAGAAATTACTTCTTGACACTTGAGATGATATAGAACGCATAGTTGAGCACATATTCATAGAAGAACTCACATGGCAGGTAAAAAAGTTCTTATTTCATTTTTTTCTTAATATTTAACGCGAATATCTACGTGCATCGCATGTGCACCGAACTAGTTACCAAAAAATGATTGGATTTAATTCAAGATGGTCTATGGAATGTTGTTGTTCTTCAATCTACTATTCTAGGCCTTTTAGTGGAAGCAATAAAGGATATGGCATTCCACATTACAATTTTAGGCTTGAAAGACAAAAGTTGTTTGGATTCCAGACGATAGCGGAGCTTTCTATGTCTCATCTGCTTATTAATTACTCTACTCTGAAAAGCTATCACAAAAAAAATTCACTTCTTGAGAGCCATAGCATCGAAGCACACGTTTGGAACCTCCTTACAAAATTTCCTTGTTTATCTCTAGCAACTGCTAATCGATAGAATTCTAATCAGAATATACTTAACAAGAAAGAATTTTAGAAGAGACGAGGATACAAGATATTCATATTATGTCCTAATATCATTACTATGTGGAATTTTTAACATGTATATAGCTTAAAACCTGGACTATCAATCATTCCAGTAATGGCTAATAGCCTGGAGTTTTATCACTACCCTGCTTGACTCTGACTCGTAATCTAATTCTTCTCTTCCTCTAGCTCATCTGGAAAAAACTAAACAGTCCTCAAACATTCTTCCTGGGAATGCAGTATTCTCTCTTCTCAGCACCAAGTGTTTATATCATACTATAGAGCTCTTATTCGTTCTCCCTTGACATGAGATCGTAACAAATTCACAAGGCAGTCCAAAGAGTACAAAAGGGCCACCATACCTTCGGTTTCAAAGTGCTGCTGTCCAAAAGGTCTTATTGTTTTGCTTCTTTTGACAATTTCTTAAACAAAAAACAAAATCAGTTCAATTTACCCATTTCAGTTTACAACTCGAGTGATCATTGGTTTAATAAAATAGAAGGGATTTTCTTTGCAAAGTCTCAACACACAGCCTCTCTACTCATTAGGATTCTTTGGGTGTATATCTTGTATCACTGTTAGGGCGAACTAGCACCGGGTACTCAAAAAAATGTTACAATAACGTATGACATTTATTTTGGGCCTCGAATATATCATGCCTTCGAGCTCTAACATTGAAGTAAGGGCCGGACAAGAATAACAAGAGATATGACACATAACATCAACATTTCGTAATCAAAGCAATACTCAATTTTCGCGTACAAGTATTTTCTCACCCCATGTCCACCACAACACCTTCCATCTAATTGTAATCTACTTGGGTCTTGACTTTTTTAATACCCCCCACCCCCCACAATACCTTCCATCTAATTGTAATCTACTTGGGTCTTGACTTTTTTAATATCCCCCACCCACATGTTAGTATTTCCTCGCTCCATGTCCACTACCATATTTTCGATCGGGTTGTAATCTATCTAAACTATATTTAGTTTTCTATAAAGAAGACTCCCTGTTTGATACACCCTCCATACTTGAAAATTGGGTTAATTACTCACGGCACCCCTGAGGTTTACCCTAAATTACACACGGACCCCCCTATCTTTTGAAAATTACACTAAGCTACACATTTCTATTTTTCTGTTAACAGAGTTAACAAAATTAATGAAAAGACGGTCATACCCCTGATAAACAAGTTAATTTACCCCTTCTCTCTCTCTCTCTCTCTCTCTCTCTCTCACTCACTCACTCACACACACACGCCGACAGCACCCGTTTGGACGGTCATACCCCGTTTGGACTGCACACCCACTGCCGGTGAAGCCACGGGCCACCAACCGTAGCCACCATGACCCATCCCCGCCCCCATCACCATGAACCACAAGTGCCGGCCACCACCACTCCGCGAAGACAACCAAGATCTGGGCACATATTTGGGGGCGGGGCAGCCGACGTAGATCATCGGCCGGGAAAACGATAGCCGAGGCGAGTAACCGATCACCGGCGAAGTATGGGTGATGGTTGCCGGAAGCAACAACCAAGAGACCCAAACATAAATCCCGGCCAAACGCAACAACGATGCAACCAAGAGACCCACTGGAGACTGAGAAGATGCCGGGAAAGGTTCAACACCACCGGGAAACAACCGCCGGCCAAGAAACTACGAGTAGCTCTGAAGATTACATCCTAGCAATCGACAAGAGTCTTCGAACACGGCCAACCAAAATGGTCGGAAACAGCCCGAACTTAACCACCTCCGTCCAAATCCGAATCACCAGCCATTAGCAGCAGCGTCGTTGGCCTCCGAACTCACGCAGCGGCACCGGAGAACAGCCTTCAACCTCGTTCTCTAACTCTCCTGATTTGAATTATTTTTTGGGTAGTTTGAAAAATGGTGATTTTTGCGGTGGCCGGTGATGACTGAATATGTGATGGAGGCAGTGGTATTTCGACGTCGCTGCCTGAATCTGGCGATCGGAGAAGACCCATATACTACCCGGTTGCTGTGGAGTTAGTCCTTGCGGCTGTAGTGGTGGATCGGCAGAGTTTCATAGCTGAGGTGATTGTACTTTTGTTGGATCTCAAAAGAGAGAGAGAGAGAGAGGAAGAAAAACCCAAATTTGGGCGCAAATCCGTGATTCGGCCGGAATCTGGAGTCGCCGGTGATTTTGCACGGAAGAAAGAAAGGGGAAGATCTAAGGGCATTTTTGGTATATCATAATAAATTTGTGTTGCCCTAAATTTTTTTGACGGTGCCCTAACGGAAGTGGGTTTTGTGTAATACATTGACAAACATCAGGGGAGTGCAGTGTAATATTGAAAAGCTATGGGGGTCTATGTGTAATTTAGGGTAAACGTCATGGGTGCTGTGAGTAATTAACCCTTGAAAATTTGATCTGATTTTCTTTTTGAGTCGTCTCACAAAAATTGATCACTTTCAAATTAAGAAAAAATTTGTAGGAATTTTTACATATTTATCTTTTTTATATTTTTTTATTCTATTTCTCTTTCTACATTTAATTTTCTACCAACTCATTTTCTCTCTCTCATATCCCACCACTTTACACTTTTTTTATTCTATTTCTCTCTCCACATTTAACACTCTACAAACCAATTTTATCTATCTTGGCCCACTCTCTTCCCTCTCTCTCTTTAAAGGTAAAATGAGAAAACATATAATATATAACATAAATCCTTAATATGCGTGCAAAATCAAGTGAATTAAATTTTCAGGGACGGAAGGAGTATAAATTCTTTTACTTAATCTATACTACTTATTAAGGGAAAACATGGTTTTTTGTAACACCTTTTTGGTTTACAGAACTGCCAACCTACAATGATGACAAATGTCATTCCAAGAAAATTTTTAAAAGTGACACAAAATAAAAATCTTAATTTCTATCTATAAAAATATGTTCAGTTTTCACAAGTTAAAATTTATCGAAAAATATAGTTCAAAAAAAATCTAAAGGCCAAGTTTGATACAATAATAATATTTTGATAACTTATTTTTGGACATATGACAATACGTGATGTCTGACTTTTTTTTAAAATAAAATTCATATTATTAATTTTGTTTTCGCACACCCATCGCGTGTGTACGCCTGATCAATATAAAATCACAATTACAAATAGCCCGTTGCGATCGTCACGTCGCCCACCTTCACAGCCCTTTGACGGGTTAAAACCCATATAAAGACCCAGTCGAGGAGCCGCCGTGAATACTAGTCGAGACCGGCAACAACGCCCAGCCACTGTCGACGTCAACCTCGAATCGAACCAACTGTGTAAGCTCACGTCCATATTTGCTCTCTGATTTCCCAAATTCACTCAGCCCTAGGTTCTCATATGTGTGTCGATACACGCACAGAGACACACACACCCGCGAAATCACACACATGTTTGTAAAGGCTATTAAAAACCCTATGGTCTTGTGAAGTCATGCAAATTGGTATGTCCATTACTGGTTGCAGGCATTAATTGATGATGGCGAAGGGAGAATTAAATGGACAAGTGGTGGTGGAACAAGAAGGAGCTTCTGATGGCAGCTATGAAGCTGCAACAGTAGCTAGTGTCGAAGAGAAAGTTGATGGGCTGCTTTTAGAGGAACCCCAAGGTATAAGTTGAATTAGAAAATTGTGTGTACATTTGTATGTATATAAATAGTACATAGGAAGCGTATATATATAAATCTAGAGGCATTAGGGTTGTCCTAACAATAATTCAATGAGTAAATTAAGGATTGACACAACACAAAATTAATAAGACAATGATTAAATTAAGGATATTCCTTAATTTAGGGTTTAGATATTATTCATTAATTTACATATTTAACTCTAATACCCCCTCAAATTCGAAGTGGAGTTTGGAAACGAAGCGCAAGAAATTCTTTGCTAAGAAAGACTTCTTGAAGACATCTGCTAGACTGCTAGTTAATGGGAGGAAGAGACGAAATGAGGTGAAGTGTACGATGAGGAGATGGATAGAAGTGACGTGACAATCAATCTAAACGTGATTTATCCTCTCTGAGTGATCCGGATAGCACTGAATGTCACAATGAATAGGTTTAATAGAGTAAAAAGGAACACCCATGTCCACAAGTATCCATCGCAACCAACCTAACTCAGGGGTAGTGTCAGCAAGAGCTCGATACTACTCAATGCTAAAGCGAGAGACAGTGGATTGTTTCTTGCTATGCCAAGAGATGATATAATTACCCAGGAGAAAATAGAAACCTAAAGTAGAGCGATGATCGGAAAGGTCTTGTCCCCGGTCTGCATCAGAGAACGTAGTGAGCTGTAGAGAGGATGCGGGCGGATAATGCAAGCCATGAAATATCGTACCTCGCACATATTGCGAAATCCGAATAATGACAGCCAAGTGAACGGCGGAGGGAGCGGCCATGAACTGGCTAACCTGATGAACCGCATAAGCAATCCCTGGTCGATCAACAGTGAGATAAAGTAGGCTACCAACTAGTGTTCTATAATTGGTGGGATCCAATGGGGTTAACCAGTTAATGTACAGCTCCCAGTTTTCCTCCAAAGGAAGCATAACAGTTTATTGAAAGAGACACCAGCCTTTGAGAGCAAATCAAAAGCATGTTGGTCGGAGAATGAAAGTATCAAGTATGATGAGAGGTGACCTCAAGACCAAGAAAGTATCGAAAACCTTAAAGATCGTTCCTCTCAAACTGTGGACTCTGAGAGAGTTTGAGAGGTTAAATGCCTGAAAGGTCGTTGCCCGTGATGATCATGTGATCAACATATAGCAGTACCAAGATCAATCCCGAATCAGACTATCATCGAAATAGAGCAGAATCAAAGGCACCGGAAGTGAAGCCAAGCTGTGTAAGGATAGAACTGAACTTGAAAACTAGGCCCGGAGAGCTTGAAGGTGATTGTACGCGTGAGCGCGTGCTGCGCATGGGGACGCGTGGGCGTGTGTTGACGTACGGATATGTGCGAACGCTTGAAGGCGCCTAACGGCGCGTTGATGCGTTATGGGGCTACGGTGGTGCGTGCGGCGTAGTGTGGCTCTGAAAAATGTGGCAAAGTACAGATTAACCCGATTTTTTATTTTGAGCTTTTCCGTAGTTGTTATAGGACTTGGAACTCAGCAGAAGATGGGCCGAAGAGAAATAGGGACGATGTGGCGGCGCATCCGATTATACATGACAGCAGCGTTGGTGCTGCGGGGAAGAGGGTGGGGAGAAAAAAAAATCCGAAAATAGGGCTCTTGATATCTAGTTGATTCAAAGAATTATGTGTATATTTTGGTTTGTATTAATAGTATATACGAGGCCTGTATATATAGGCATTACAGTTGACCTACCAATGAATAAAATGAGTAAATTAAGGATTGAAAGGATACAAGATTGATGAGACTGTGTAAATTAAGGAAGGAGATTCCTTAATTTACATAGTTAACTCTAATAGTACAAAATCAACATCTTTTCCTAAAGCGGTCTTCATTTCTGGACTACTACGTGTTACCCAAACTTGTCA
The DNA here is from genome assembly GCA_033065855.1 of Escallonia rubra. Taxonomy (NCBI): domain Eukaryota; kingdom Viridiplantae; phylum Streptophyta; class Magnoliopsida; order Escalloniales; family Escalloniaceae; genus Escallonia; species Escallonia rubra. The sequence goes on along the minus strand of JAVXUO010003007.1, from coordinate 13,876 downwards.
ATTCTGTTTATTAGTTATCGGTTTTAGAAAAGCGAAGTTTTCGTCTTCAAAAAAGCTCAAACAACAAGAAAATGGTATTATCCGTATCTCTGAGTTGCCAACATGGTGTTAAATAGTGATGTAAGTAGCGCATCTTGTTGTTCCTTTGAGAGCGGCCTGATAAGATTTAAGAACTACTGGGCTTGGTGTGTCTTTTGTTACTTAATAACTACCACAATCTCTGATTTCCATGTGTTGGCCTCGATTTTGGTGTTGGCTTGATTGAAGTGTCAAAAGGCCATTCTGGGATTGATTATTCTGTGCTTTTAAGCGACGTCTTTAGTTGGAGATGTTGCCTTTCCGCTTCTTTGGTTTTCTTTTTCCTTTCAAGTACTTTTTGTCTTGCACTTTATGCTTTACCAAGCTAGAGGGAACGCACTCCGATCTCCATATTTGATCTTTCGGTTCTTCTCTCTGTGCTTTCAAATTTTTGACAAATCTACGGCCATCTTTAGTAGTGTTATTATTTCTTGTTTTCCTCATGCTTTTGTGGATGATTATATATCCTGGTGGAGGAAATTTTGGAATGGCGTCTGAAGTAACAATTACTCCCTCTATCCCATATAAATTGATTATATTTCCTTTTTCGGCCGTCACACAAGAATTGCTCACTTTCCAAATTAAGAAAAATTCTGTAGGTATTTTTACATATTTACCCTTTTTATATTTTTTATTCTATTTTTCTCTCCATACTTAGCTCTCCACCAACTCATTTTTCTCTCTCTTGGCCCACCTTCTTACACTTTTTTTACTCTATTTCTCTCTCCACATTCAATACTCCACTAATTCATTTTCTTTCTCTTGGCTCACTTTCTTCCCTCCTCTCTCTAATGGGTAGAATGTGAAACATACAATATATGCCCAATATCCTTAATCTGTGTGCAAAAAAAAAAAAAAAGCAATCGGATTATGTGGGATGGAGGAAGTAATAGTTATGGAACTTGGCTGAAAGAGAAAATGCTGGTCGTAAAACCTCTTCTCTTATTTTAGATATATCAAGCTCTCGTTGATAACCTGATACATTCATTATCTTGTTACTTGGGAGACAATATGCTTTTTTTTTTTTTTTTTTTTCAATAAATATACTTGCATTCATTTGGATGTTATGCAGGAGCGGCAAAGAAAAAGAAGAAGAAAAGTAAGAAGAAGTGAAACAACATTTACATATTTATTTAGACTTTTAGTATCGAACATTTAAAAATAAGTATTAACTTTCTCTTTCCTCGGACACAGGAAGAAAAAAGAAGTGCCAGAGCAAACTGATCCGCCTACTATTCCTGTTACTGAACTTTTTCCATCTGGGGAGTTTCCCGAGGGAGAAATTCAACAATATAAGGATGAGTAAGTCTATTCAAACTTCAGTTTTGAATTCAATTCATTTAGACAAGTGCGTGGGAATGCCTGGTGGCCAAGGTCACGGGTTGAAATCCTCTCAGAGTGAGAAGCCATTACATGTCAGCGTCCATGATGGGGAATCCAATATTCACTGGGACTTTCTGAAGGGATTTTGAGTGAGTTTTTGAGCAACTTCTCAGGTGGAGGATGCTCTTTGGTGGAAGCCTCTATGTGGCCTTGAGGGATTCCCAATTGGATCCTTGAATAGAGCTTAAGGTTGTCTTTTTGATTGTACACAAACACTAGCAAGGGAACCAGTTTATTGACATTGTGAGGAGGTGTTAGGAGAATAACTATTGCATGATACTTTAAGGGGTTGTGGAGTTTACAGTACACTATGTTTAGAGGCTGAGATATCGAGACTTACGAGGGACTCGGAGGGGAAACAGGTTTTGCAATAGATGGAGGCATTTGTGCCCATGTAGTCCACTTGGCAGGAGGAATAGGACCTGGGTGCATTGATTTTGCCTGTTCACTCTTTCGTTGTTCCCCGGCCTCGCTTTCTCCTTGGTTAAAGAGGACTCTCTAGGCTCAACCGCGTCCTTTGTTAATTATTACTGATTAATTTTTCTCCTGGGAACATTTTTTTATAGCTTTTATTGCATTGTGTTCCTCGTAGTCGTTTGGGCTTTTGTTTAGGGTTGTGAGATTTGGGTGCTGGTCTGGGTCTATTTTGTTGATAGGAACTGAATATTTTCTTGATTTTCAAAGATATCGAGACGTAAGTGTGTAACTCCTTACTTTTAGGTGCTTGATAGTAAGAATGCTTGCTTTTAGGTTTCTGCTTTTCAAATATTGCAGGTTGGTAGAAATTTGAAGGCGCTTCCATGGGAGTTTGAGTCAGTTGTCCTTCCTATGTTTTGTGAATAAAGATTTGATTAGGCCGGTATGAGAAGGTTTTAAGCTCTAGATGTACCAGGATGCCATTAGAGTAGAAGATCCTGTTATTTATGTGGACAGTAATGCTTAATTTTCCCTGAAGGAGATGGGGACTACTATGTCGGTCGGTTGTTGCTGCATGTGTTGGTTGTACAAGATTAAAGAAACTCTTCAGTCCCTATCTCTTACCCGCCCTAAGAGCTGAGATGCTACCTCCTATGCAGTATATTAGCAAGAGAGAAAGACCGCCCCAGCTGTTAGATGCTACCCTGGACCACCAAGATTTAATATCTGATTTCAACCTTCCTATTCTTCTAACTTTTTTTTGGCTTAGGGGTTGCTGGTTATTTAAGTTACGTCGTACTGGAAGCTTAGGTAGTATTCTCTTGTTTAATTTTATTGAGGTAGTTATGTATTCCTGGAGGTCTAGTGTTTTTAGACACTGGTCTACCGTTCCTTCACTTCTTCTCTTTGCGTTAACCTGTTCTGCACCTGTTATTTTATTACTAGATATCAATGGAATGCGTCCTTCGTATACTTCAATTCCCTCTGTTTTTTTTTTCTACTTGGTTTTGTTGATTCTAGCAATTTCTTTAGCGACCTTTTCTTTTTGTAATAGTAACTTATGGAGGACTACGTCCGAGGAAAAGAGGGATTTGGAGCGCCTTGAGAAACCCATTTATAATTCCGTTCGGCAAGCGGCAGAAGTCCATCGCCAGGTTTCCATTGGTTTGGCAACATTCGTGTTTATATACGTGCTTGCTTTCTATGAGTGTAAAAGAAATTTGTTGAGGATTGTCGTCTCTGTTTGTTAATACTTTACTTTTCGCTTTGTTTTATATCTTTTCAGGTACGAAAATATATGAAGGGTATTTTGAAGCCTGGAATGTTGATGACTGACCTGTGTGAGACCTTGGAGAACACTGTTCGTAAGTTGATATCTGAGAATGGTTTACAAGCGGGCATTGCATTCCCTACAGGATGCTCATTGAACTGGTAATAATTAATATTTTCCTACTGGGAAATCTGTATCCATTTCCTTTCCCTTCTTTTCTTTTCTTTTTCTCTATTTTGAGGTCAAATGCATCACTGGCCCTTATGCTATTGCCAGTGGCCCCTGAACTATCAACTGAACAGGTTTAGCCCTTGGACTACCAAACTTTAGGGCTGGAAATGGATATTTGAAAATTTTCCTTTCGGATTTGTATACATTTGGAGCGGATATCTTGAAGTATATATATGATCTGTCAGTTTCCATATTTGTATGAAAATATCCGCCGCTAAGCGTATACAGATGTGATGAAACCTATATTCGATGTGTTTATTACATGTTAATCTTTCTTCGTGTAATAGATGTAGGTGTTTGTCTCTAGAATTCTCTACAATGTACAAGTGAAAGACTTGGAGAACATTCTAGAGACAGTCCCAGTAAGCTGTCATGTCATGTGTCTGTAAGCATCCAGTAAGAGTGTGCATGGCATAGCCTTTAAATTCCGCCTCCTTTCTTGCGGAGCAGGATTAATGTCTACTTTTATTTTCTGCCAGTTTAGATATTCCTTGTATGGTGCATGAGTACCATAATTCCTACTTTCTAACCTTAAATGAACACTTAGTCCAATCGATACAAATGTTCTTGCATGCAAAGTCAAGTCTTGTCATTCATAAAGAAAAAACTGCAGATAGAGCGCGCGCGCTCTCACAGAGACACACACAACAAAGATGCATTTCTGAAATTTCTTTTTGAAAACGATAAATTTCCAGAATCAGGCTCACAATTATAATGGTCAAATACTTAGTCAGTGAATTTAAATTACTGAGTATCTGAGTCGGATCACTATCCGAGTTGGATCACTATCCGAGCAGATACGGAGATGGATAGGGATACGGATATGCATTTTGGTATACTGGCATTTGCAGATCCAAATTCAGTCCCGGTGGCAAAAGACAAGGGATACTTTATATTCGTTATCCATCCGAACAGTGTCTGTTTACAGCCCTGCCAAACGTGACTGAATATATTTCTTTTGTTAACAATTTAGCTGTTTGGTTACCATGTGCCTGGAACATTAAGTATTTTAGGGGCAGTTGCATATCGATTTAAAGTACTATATAATGTCTAACCCCCACCCTTTCCCCTCTCTCACTTTATGTCTACTTTCCTATGTCTCTCAACTCACTAGTCACCGCTCATACTTATCAAACTTGCTGTCACTACACACCAAACCTCACGGCTCACGGCCACATCCTACATAAGACCACAACCCCAAGTATTCATAGCCCAGCATGAAATCGGCCTAGTGTTATCGCCTCTGAATTAATCTACGACCTTATTATTGCACCTGCTCTGTGAAAGATCTTTCCCTTTGTCACGATTCTCATTCTTCTTATTGCATCGCATCGATCTTGATCTTCTACCTATTCTGCTTTCGCCATCCTCATTGTGCTTGTATCTCTAGCAATATGCTGGAACGGGCCAAAGCAAGTCATGTTTTTGTTTGATATCAAGATTTAATATTGACTCTCGTGTTGTGATGGTTCCAATTCGAGGATCGGTCTGTTTAAATTTTAGACCTTATTGCAGATCAGTGGAGGCCAACTGGCTAAGTATGTAGAATATAGGAAGTGCATTGACAAAAGACAAAAAGACTTCAAATGCTTCGTGATTGGAGGGAAGGGTCGATTCATGATTGAACTCTGGCACATAGGCATTTTACAAGTCTGTTGGTGGTTGCTTTTTGGGCTGCCCTGACCTTTGGAGCCTAGGCTCAATCAGCAAACCATCTGTGTGTACAAACAAAAATGCCCCCACTCAGTAGTCACATCGGCATATAATGGAAAATTGATTAGTTAAAGGCTCAGTTGATGGTTTAGTGGAATTTGGGTGATAGTGTAAGGACCACTGACATACTTGACTCTTTTTTTGCGACTTTACCATGTGTTTTACTTGCTATCAGGGTTGCAGCACACTGGACCCCGAATTCCGGAGATAAAACTGTGCTTCAGTATGATGATGTGATGAAATTGGATTTCGGAACTCATATCAATGGTAGTTTCATGCGTATTCCATTTTTTTTTTGGTTATTGGTAACTTTAATTGCGTTATGTTGATTTCGATTTTGCAAGGTAGTGTGCCACTGTTATCTGATTGTTCTTACGTGCAGGACATATTGTTGACTGTGCATTTACGGTGGCATTCAATCCTATGTTTGATCCGTTACTCGAGGCCTCACGTGAAGCCACAAATACGGGTATCAAGGTTGTTATCTTTGAATCCGAGTATGGAGCAAGATTTTATCTTTTATCTTTTTTTTCCTTTTTGACATGTGATGAAACTTTAGGGGTCATTGCGTGGTGCAATAGTGAAACCAAGGTTTAGTAAAATATGGGTCGGGAAATAGACGGAATGTTAGTCGAACAAATATTATCCGGATGAGTAATATAAAGGTTACGGACGGCAAAGATTGGCAATGAAAAACTGGTCAGGTATAAAATATGCATTGGATATCGACATGAATGATGCGAACGCTATTGATATTGGTCTATTGATGTACTAAATTAGGTGACTTAATATTTCCTGTTAATTTAACATTTGTAATGTACTGCCTAACAATAACTCTCCTCTTACGAATAGAGATATTTTTATACAATGAAATGGGCATTATAGGAATATGATCAAATCCACTACACTTCGGTCGAGCCACTAATCAAGTTTTTCTTTTGTTGCTGAACTAAGCTATAAGTACATTACGCACTAAAGGACAAAGGCAGCTGTCTTCTCTGAGTGTGCTGAGAGCAGGACAAAATTGTAAAAAATAAAAACTCAAGGGTGAAGATAGCAGTTTGATGCCCCAAAGGCTCAGGCTATCTCGGACATGGCATTTAATGCTCATTTTGCTGTTTTTGTCTTCCATACTTGTGGTTGCAAATAATCCGTAGTGTAAGAAACATGAAAGTAGCGCTCGTACCCAAAAAAAAAAAAAAACGAGTTTATCTTTGGGAAAATGGCGTTGTATGCGAGTTCTTTTTCTCAAATATTCGGTTGTACGAATATGATACCTGTACCATATGGTATTAAATAACTAGGGTGAAAGCTCAGGCTGACAATCATGAGGTTTCAGGTAGGCCAGCCGCTAACCTTTCTTAATGGGTACCAAACTGGGTAGCCCTTATTTACTCCTGTATCTAACCCTACAGAACCCGTGTGTGTATAAACATGCTATTGATAACTCCTTGTATGATATTTAGGAATCAGGAATTGATGTACGTCTTTGTGATATTGGTGCTGCAATCCAAGAGGTCATGGAGTCATATGAGGTAGAAATAAATGGAAAGGTGTTCCAAGGTATAATGTTTGCCCAATAATTTAGTCAAGTACATCTTTTCTGAAGTTCGTATCATTGTTATGTTCTTAATGTTTAGCGAAACATTTCAATGTAGGGATAATTTTGTCATAATGTTCTGATTTTTGTGCTTCTTCTCATTTGGCGATCAGCTTGTTTATTCTACAACGAATAGCACCTTCCAAACCTTAAGGCTCACAGTCAGATCTTGGACTTGTAATTGACTTAAAAAAATTACGTGATTATTGTCGAGGCTCAGTAATTTGACAATTTGGCCTTTTAAGAGGATTAATGAATGTTGCGCCCCTTACAAACCAAAACATTATGCTATGAACCAAAATTGAATATGTCTCACATCCTCGACTCGTACTATCGGTTTGAGTTTCTATTAGGCAATTTATTTTGTCAGGTTAGGAGGTCGAGTTTGTGAGCTCAGTCATATTACTCTGCACTTATTTATGGCATCAGAAGGAAGTCTGGAATGTAGGTTTCGCTGCAAAGGTTAACCGCTAGAAAAGAATAGTAGATCTGATCTAAATTTGAATGGTTAGTTTTTGCATGTGAAGCGACGCTAGCCCAGGTTTGTTTAGCGCTCGAACCATGATATGAGTTGCACAAAGTTTCAAAGGAAATGGCTTCTTCTGGGAATCCTGGCTATACTTGGCATGTTATTGAGGAATATCATTGATATTATTCAACAAGCAACAAATTTCCTACCTTTGCATACTCGCCCAGAGCACAAATAAAAGGTGTTGGATGACTCAAACAAGGTGCTTGTTTTTCAATTGAGATCAACAATTCAATCTTTTCTACACTAATATCCGAACAAATAATCTTAGCTCTCTCCTCTTTTATCCCAATTCGTCATCGCCACAGCAACTGTAGCAACACAGACCACTGACCGCCATCACCAGCTCAATATTATCCTAACCTAGGAAGCATGGACACCTCTCCTAGGTGGAGGTATGGTGTCCTAAACGGATGGACACCCCGACACCCTCCGGACACCGGCCGAAACGTGTCGGACACCGTTGATCGGTGTCGGAATTTTTTTTTTAAATTTCTGACACCGTGTCACACTTCCTCGAGGAGTGTCAGACACGGCGTTGTGCAGTGCCGGACCATTTGGGTCTAATTTGGAATTTTTGGAACTAATTTCAGGGGTCAATCAATAGAATGTGGGGTTTTTTTTACAAAAAAAATAATTGTGCCCTAATCTGAGCCATTACCATCTGCTTCACTCACCTCACGGGTGCCGTCTCCTTCCCTCTCACCTCACGAGTGCCCTTCTGAGCCATTACCGACTCGGAGCTGTCGCCGGAGCTCAGTGGCCAACATTCCGAAGCCGAAGCCGACAGATCTAGTTGCCATCGTCGTCGTCGCCAAATACCGAAGTCGTCGCCATGGCCGGAGCTCACTTGATCGTCGCCGAAGGTCCTTCACCGCCGTCGCTGACCCACAGGTCCTTCTTCCTCATCTCGTGTCCTCTCCCTTCCCTCTCTGTCGAGTCGTTTCTTCGTCTCCTCTCCCTTCCCTCTCTGTCGAGTCGTTTCTTTATTTTATTTTTTTCTCTCTCTGTCAAGACTCAAGAGTTGTTTATTTCTTTTCTTCTTTTTTTTCTCCCTCTGTCAAGAATCGTTTCTCTCTTTCTTTCTTTCTTTTTTTAGACTTAGCATTTGTACTGATTAGTGAGCGAAAAAAGTCCCCCTCTCTTTTTTTTTGACTTAGTTATTTTGTCCAGTACTTAATTTCAGAAATGTTGCTTGTATTAGTGTATTTGATATTTTGACTTAGCATTTGAAATGTATTTGATATTTATATATATATATTAAAAAAATAGCGGTGTCCAAAATCTAATTTTTTTGAAATTGCGGTGTCCGGTGTTCCCATTGGTGTCTGTGTTCGACACAGTGTCCGTGTCCGTGTCCGTGCTACCTAGATCCTAACCGATCGCTAGCATCTCCATCCAGAGATCAAACCGAACACCTATCTCACAGATCAGACCACCGCTGGTAATTACTCACCGAAGCAACATGATAGACGGTAGCTTCAAACGTCAAATATGATACTTTGAGTCTAGTTTGCTTGTAAATGATCCGAAAACATCACTTTCAATTATCCTTTGAGTGTTTTTCCTCCCTTATGTGCCTTGTCTTGCTTGCATGTAAATGATCTGGAAGGGATTTGGTTGTTTTTGCAGTTAAAAGCATCCGAAACTTGAATGGACATAGCATTGGGCCTTATCAGATTCATGCTGGAAAGTCGGTACCAATAGTGAAAGGAGGAGAGCAAACAAAGATGGAAGAGGGGGAATTTTATGCCATTGAAACGTTTGGGTCGACAGGTAATATCACAAGATCTGGTGGAAGAAAGATATCGTCTTACCTGATAAATCTTACAGTGGTTGCACCTGGTGACATATTGCCATTTCTTTGTATGCAGGGAAGGGGTATGTCAGGGAAGATTTGGAATGCAGCCATTACATGAAGAACTTTGATGTTGGCCATACTCCATTGCGGTTACCTCGAGCAAAGCAGCTACTCGCAACAATTAATAAGAACTTCTCCACGTTGGCATTCTGCAGACGATACTTAGACCGACTTGGGGAGACTAAATACTTAATGGCGCTAAAGAATCTATGTGATGCTGGAATAGTTCAGGTATGTTGACTTAATAGCTTTGGGTTATTACTTCTCTTTTCCTCCCGTTCATGATTTGATGGAGACGAGTCAGAGTTAGTGGTTTCCTGTGTTCAATTACTTTGCTCTGTAAATGGAGTCTCTTGTTCTTGTCCATTTGTTGTATGATGGAGAAAACATTTCTGCATGAGTAACAGTAATTGACTCCAAAATTTGAATAACACGAGAGTAGTTTGGTACACTGCTGGAACAAGGAGAAGAGAGTAGGTTATCCTGACTGATGTTTACGTTATATAAGGTTTGGCTGGGGTATAGTTTGCCCATTTCTTCTCTGTTCAATGCGGTGGTTGCTTTACCCGCTGTGACCCTAGGTGAGTGTTGGCATTCATTCGCTTTGTCATTAAAAAGAACAGGAATGTGAATGTTTTCTGGTCCTGTCCTGGGAGTAAAAAATCAAGAAGGGATGAGGAAATAAGGTGATTTAGGTACATGTACTCGTAGACGAGATCAGCTAGAGACACATGTTGAGCGTCTCTAGCTTAAAGAAGGTGGTGCAATAGAGCAAACCACATGGGACTGGTAGGCTCTTCTATGGAGCTACCACATGGGGCCGCTCTACCTTTGCAAGGAGGAATTTAGCCGGGATATAAAAGGTTTTGAAAAGGGAACCCGTCTACAAAATGTCTTACTAAGGATTCTTCAAGAGATTGGAGTGGTTAGTTTGCTGACTTTTGGTTTCTCCGCGGGTTTGTGGTGAAGGAGAACTGATGACGAATGTGTCTGATGACAATCATAGCCACGGTTCTTCTGATTGGAGTTCGGAAGTTGGGAGGACGATGGATATTATAAGGGGCTTCCGCCCTTGGTTGCTTGGTAAATCCTTATGGCATGTGCATAAGCTGTTCTCCAAAGGCTTAGCTGTTCAGCTAAGCAGGATCGCGGATTTGTGGTGTTAGGCAAATCCCTTGTACAACTCTACTGCCAAATGGGTGCTTTCAGGGGCTTGAATAAGAATATTTATGAGGCACATAATCAAGTGATTTGGAGTACTTTTGTTTATTCTTTTTGGATCTTGTGTTACCAGGGGGTATGGGGAGGGGGGTTGTTGACTCTCCTGTCAAATTCCATTCTTGTCAATGGGATCCTCTAGGAGCTCCAAACACTCCAAAGTGAGGGACCACCTCCTCTTTGGTTTCCATGTTGCTGTGGATGGTGGATTTCTTGAGGGGTTGAATATGAGGTTCTCCCTTCCTGTTTACTTAAGTCATTAGTTGTTTTGCGGATCCATTTAGGTATTTAGGTGCACTTTGGTTTGCTTACATTGTGGTTGGTGCCTTAAGCCAATGTGCTGAAAGATGGCCATTCCTGTGGGACAAGTAGGGAAGACAGGTTCTGAGGGCTGATTTGGGATGTGGTACTTGCTCTTCTGAGTCAATCTCAGCGTTCCACTTTGTAAATTAGAGCTCCAAAAGGGGGAAAGACTGCAAAGTAATGCCTTTTCGGAAGGCTTATAATTATGGTATCAGGTAAGGATGGTTTATCTTTTGCATGAATTTGGCTTGCTATTTTATTTGATGTTGGCGTATTAAATACATAAGATATGAAGAGTGAATGTGTCGCTTTGCATTGAAATGTTGTACATCCTACATTATATGCTGCATGTTTGGAAATTACAGAACCGCTAAAATACAATGTTTATCTTGATACAAAGGGATGGTTATTTTTGCATCTTCAGAGAATCCCCACAGGAATTTATTATGGCCCTTAACCAACATGTTAGATCTAAGCTAGCTTTGTGCGCGCTGTGTATCCTTTCTTTTTCTATTGTTTAGTGCAAGTAGAGCACCAAACAAGTCTTCTGCTGTTTCTTTGACTCCACCATTAAAGGTGTATCAGAATTCCTGGGGAAAGCTTCAGCTAAAATGATATTCGGCAACAGCCTGTTGACCCTCCAACTAGGATGGATGTCTATTTACGAGACGTTTTATCAAGTTAACAAGATAGTATCTGTAACTAACGAGAAGATTTCCTTGTCTATTTGTGGCAGCCTTATCCTCCCCTTTGTGACATCAAAGGTAGCTACGTATCTCAGTTTGAGCATACCATATTACTACGCCCAACTTGCAAGGAGGTGGTATCAAGAGGTGATGACTATTGATCGCTCACGTATTGAAGGATGCCTGGATTTCTTGCTTTACTACCTGCAACACCCCCTCCCCACACCCCACAATGTACTGAAGATTGATAGGCTCAATTTACAAATCATCACCATCTTTAATGTTGTTTTGCTACGCATGGGTTTGCATATCAGCGCTCTCCTCTCAATACCATGGTGATTGTCTACTCGTGAGGTCTTAGATTTATTTTGGGTCAAGGAATGTGGAGGGCTTCAACATCGTGTAGCACAAACCCTAGTGGCCTCCAATGGATCACCAGAAGAACAAAAAGGGTGTCGACGCTGGAATATGTTGATAGTACTCAGCATGACGAGGGATCGTATAATTTCAATGCATAATTGAGTATCATCTTTAATTGGTGTATAAGTTGGAGTATGTGCCTTTGCATCGTCTTAACATTTATACCTTATTACTTTGTAAAACTTTCAAACTTGTAATAAAATTAAACGAACGCGTGTTATAAGGTCCGAAGCCCGAGGGGGTTACCAATTGTCAGCCACCAACCCTAATCTCCAGACACCTGTCCTCATCACTACAACGTCGTCTCGTTCCATCCACATGTATCCTCGCCAGTGCCGGTAACACCATCCTCGCCAGTGCCGGTAACACCAGCTTCTCCGCCCCGCCCATCCCACCGTTGTCCAGGCCAGAAAACACCATCAAAATAGATCACCAAAACCTATAAGAATCACCTAAACGGAGCACCAATAGAAACCCTGCACCACAAAAACACCATCAGACAAAAGACTTCATCCCCATCCTACCAACAACACCTGGACAAAGACCACCATCAACACCGATTGAAAATCAGCTCAGCCCTATCTATGCTAAACCAATCTAAATCAAACTAAACTACAAGAAGCAGAAACAAAACCGTCTTCAATCGCACATCACAAAACCTTTAACTTTTAGAGGTCAAAGGGGAAGGGGAATTAACTGGGGGCAAGAGGAAAAAAATTCCTTGACCTAGACTCATCAACCCCTCTCCAACCCAAGGTTGCACTTCATGCATGCCCACGACGACGAAAATAACTCTTACCCGATCACCACCACAAATCAATCAAGGATAAGACCCTGACAGCTTAACCCGACTATAATCTCGAACCCGATTACCGGCACCGGAAAACAGAAGAACACATTTGACCGGAGGCAAACAGACGTGACGACTATGGCCATCCAAAATTTCGAGCAAAAACCCTAATGAACAAAGAGCTAAGCCATTCTACCACGTCATCACCTACTAGGGAAACCGGCGGTGGTGACATAATTTGAGAGAGAGAGAGAGAGAGAGAGAGAGGCTTAGAAACGAGAAGGGGAAGGAGGCACCACAATTTCCTCTGCAATTAGTTGATGTCTAACACAATACGAATATGATTCGAGACTTCCAAGCATGCAGACAAATGGTCAAAATTGGCCCTATCTATTAACACTTTTCAATTTTAAGAATTATGGTCATGTTTTGGGGAAAAAATTTGAGCGGCGTTATAGTGGCAGGATATTTGATGGTTTCGCAAATACCATGAGTAGGATAATTAAGCCAAACTGGTCGTTGGGAATTTAATAGTCATTCCATATTGAGTACATTTAGTCTCCTAGTAGTGCCAAAAAAAAGTATGATACTCCCTTCGTCCTTGAATAATAGATTAGTTTTTCTTTTTGGGGAGTCCTAAAATTTTTACTCACTTTCCATATGAGAACATTTTGTTCCCGTTTCTCTATTTTTGTCCTCTCTCTCTCCCTCTTCCCCCCCCCCCCCCCCCCCAACCAAACCCATTTTCTCTTTCTTTTATCGAAACTTTTCCTCTCCCCTCTCATGTTCTCACCATCCACCTAATGCCTCCACCGTATGGACCACCACCATTGTCTTCTTGCTCAACCAACCTTTATTCTTGTCTGCGTCGACCATCACAACTTCGTCTTTGACACACCACCACCACTACCCCATACACTAGAGAGGTCGTAGTAAAATCCGATTGTTGATATCAAAATGGACAAAACGAATATAGGAAAAAGAAAAAATAAACTCAGGGATTGAACTCTAAATTTCATGACAATCACGATCATGATTACGAAACGGTTAAAACGAAGAAGAAAGGAGAGAAGAGGAGGACACAAGTTGGTGGGATAGGGGGCCCATGACAGGGTTCGAAAGTGCCACGGGTAAAATGGAAAAGATAAGTAAATTTGACCGATTCCTGATTACAGTAGTTTATTAGTGTTCCCATATAGTATGTCTATACTATTTATTAAGTCAAAACTTGATTTTGTGTAACACTTTTTTGGTATTACATAACTACCAACCTACAATGATCACAGTGACATTCCAAGAAATTTCTTATAAAATGACACAAAATAAAAATCTTAATTAGTAAGTAACTACCTACAAAAAAATGTTTAGTTTTCACAA